>JAAAKG020188528.1:0-24959 GCA_010014905.2 Druon quercuslanigerum | reverse complement strand
CCTCTGTGCGTGACCTATTCGGTCCTGCCTCAACGAAGGAGGCGAGCAGCAGACCGGCCGACAACCGTGATCGTCGATTAAACTTAACTCAGATACGATTAAACATTTTAAATCATATCTCGGGAACCGATAAAGATTTATTTAATTTCATAGGCTTAAATTAAAGAAAAAATGTTAGGCTCTACGTCGCATAATTTTTAGATGTTTGCAACAATTGTCCTAGGTCATGCTAAAAGTTGAAGTCGAGGTAAAAAATTTTAGAAAATCTAGAATTTTTTTGTAAAATTATCACGTGCTGTATTCTCTTCAGCAAATCAGAAGCTTCAAAAATTTTATTTCATAACTTTCTAAAATCTACAATTTGTTTAAAAAGAATTTTATCTCTTTTCAAACTATAAATTAGGTTTAAAATTTTTTTAACTTCCTAATAATATCTTCTAAACTGATGCGTATTTTTCTTAGAGTTCTTTAAAATCCTGAAAAATTAAAAATAAGTGGTCTTAAATTTTGTAGATTTCATTTTGAGAATTATGGAAATCTTTTGAAATGTAAAAAAATATATTTAACAGTCTGTTAAAATTAATTTTAAAAAATAGAAAATAATTTTTAATTTGATCAGGAATCTAGAAAAAATTGGTTTATTCTCTCGAGACCTTTTAAACTGCTTAAAATACTTCTAAATTTTTTGTTCGTAATCTTCAAAAATGGAGATTTTGTTGCACATATTTTAAAATCTCTCCAAGTTTAAAATTACTTTTTAGTTTTTCTAATAATTCTAAATATTTTTAAAATACAGTTTTTTTAATCCTATAGTCTGTAGTTTTTTTAAATATTGTAGTCGCTGTTTTGTAAATTTACAAAAAATCTTTTAAAATACTTACACTCGCGTACAGGTCCCTCTGATTTTTTTCCACAAAAATGGAAATTTTTAAAAACTGAATTCAGAAATGATATAAAATATCATAACGGACGTCCCTCGACTCTTTTTTGAGGAAAAATAAAACAAAAAAATGTATTGTGTTAAATAAAAAATTAAACAGTTTATGCATGTGCATTATTTTGAGGTTAGAGTCTTTTTTCAGCCCTCTGTCATTCCGATAATGTAGGTTTCTGTCATACCGATGCTGTCGGTAAGCATTCTAGAATAATTATGGAAGATAATTGTAACACACATTACCTCAAAATACACACAGCAAATTTAGAAAAATCAAAATTTTTGTGAATTAACCCACAAAACAAATGTGGAGGCCATCCGTTAGTATATTCGCTACTATTTCCTAAATTTTGAAGACAAATTATTCTTTATTCTAGGAAAAAAGTAGGGGTAATCTAAAACTGGTAAAATCTATAATTTTCTAAGTATCACATGTCCTTGAAAGACGTCTAAATTCTTTATTCGAATTTAATTTTGATATTTTTAAGTGTTTTTCATATAAATAATTTATTTATAATTTAGATGCTTAATTCGTTTGGAAAATATTTTACTCTCGTAGCAAATTTCAAAAGAATTGAAAAAGATTGTAAAGAATTCAGGATAAATTAATTTTAATTCAGGTGGAATTCCAAATGAATTCAAATTTATTGCAAATAATGTTTAAAAATCTCTTTAAAGCTTTTAAAAATTTTTTAAATCTCTGAAATCGTTTGTAAATTCTTTGAAATCCCTTCAAATTATTGAAAAGATTTTTTAATTTCTTGAAATCTATTAAAGTATCCTAAAATATCTAAAATCTTAAAAAATCTTTTGAAATCACCTGAATTTTTTTTTAATGCTCCCAAAAATCCATTTGAATTTAAGAAGAAATTTAATCATTTTAAATATTAGTCAAAAATATCATAGAACTCTTTTTGAATGTCCCTAAATATTTCAGATTATTGAAAATCTTTTGAAATCCTTTGCACTGTTTTGTAAAGCTCTAAAAGATTTCTTAGAATTAAAAAAATTTGTAAATTCTTTTAAATGTAAATATCCTTTGGAATCACTAAAAATTTTGAAATTTATTAAAAATACACAAAAAGATAAATTTTTTAAAGCTCTGAAAAATACCCTGGCATTTTTGAAAATAAAAAGTCTTTAAAATTCTTGGAAATCTCTTTAAATTATTAAAATTAATTTAAGATTCCTTAGAATCTGTTAAAATATACTAAGTGCTTTAAATTTGTTCAAATTTTTGGTAATACTTTGCAGTATTTCAAAATCTTTTAAATCCAATGAGATTCCTTAATTCTAGTGAATAAATTCCTAACTAAAAAAAAAGTGTAATCTTTTGAAAATTTCTTGGGATCTTTTATTATCGTAAAATATTTCAAATCCTTTAAGATTTTTTTCAAATTTTTAAAATCGATTAAAAACTTCTTGGAATTTTTTTTAATAACCTTAAACTTGCAATTCTCTTAAAATCCTTAAAACTGCCTTTAATTTTTTTAAAACTTTTAAAATTTCTTGTTGAATTAAAAAAATATATTTTTTAAATTCTCTTAAACGGTTTGAAATCCCTTAGAATTTTTTAAAGCTCTGAATTTTTTTTTAATTTTTAAAAACCTGAAATTGGTATACAGAGGTTTTTGGGTCAGTGATTTAGATTTTTGAAATTCAAAATGGCGGATCCAAGATGGCCCCCGGATACTTAGAATATTTTTGGATTTTTTTCTGAAAATTGGTATACAGTGGTTTTCGGGATCGCTGATCACGAATCTGAAATCAGACTTTGAAAATCCAAAATGACGGATCCAATATGGCGACTTCTGTTTTCTGAATTTTTTAAAAAATTAGTGTACAAGGGTTTTTGGAGTCACTGCTCACGAATCTGAATTAAGATCTTGAAAATTCAGAAAATTAGTAACTTTCAAAAAACAATTCAGAAATATGTTGAATTTTGGCCCGCTATTTTGAATGTTCAAAATATAAGATCAGATTCGTCATCAGAAATACCAAAAACCTCTGTACACCAATTTTCAACAAAAAAATCCATATTTTGGCCGCCATATTGGATCCGCTATTTTGAATCTTCAAAATCTGAGTTCGGATTCGTGATTAGCGACCCCAAAAAAACCCCTGTATACAAATTTTTAAAATACATCTAAAAATATTCCAAATTTAGGTCACCATATTGGATTCGCCATTTTGAATTTTTAAAATCTGAGTGCAGATTCGTAATCAGCGACCCTAAAAACCCCTATGTACCAATTTTCACGAAAACTAGTTTCCGTGAAAAATGTATGCCGGAAAGGGTTAAAGTGCTTCTTAAAAAAATGTCCTGACTTTTGTGATTTTTCTTTAAATCCCTGTCATTCCCTAACACATTTGTAATTGTAGTGTTTTTACCTTGTTTATGTGAAAAATCGATTTTTAAAATTTATTTTGATTTTTTGTTTGTTTCAGGGAGTAGTGAAGAATCCAGAACGGGAGCTGGAGATCCCGGTAAATTAGGTGTGAAAAAACCGAGACCAAAAGCTTCCTCGCCAAATAGACAAGGTCCACAACAGTGTCAGGTGAGTCAAAATAAAAAAAAAATATTTTTATGATTACTGTATTATTTTTCGGGATATTTCAGGAAATTTAAAAAAGTTTGTCTATCATTCTCGAGCATAAAAAACTAGTCCCGATTGTTTGAGTTGAATTTCCGATTTGTAGGAGAATCACGTTTCACGTTGATGACAGGAGGCGTAAAATTAATTTTGGAGTCCTGCAGGTTCCGCGGACGAGTGAATTAGAGATTGGCCCGTTGACCGCAAAGTCTGTTCAAAAAATTCAGAAAACTCACAAATTTCAACTGTCGCGGGTCTCTGTTCACAACCCATTCCCTTTTCATGGTCGACCGAATGCGAAACCATCGGGAGCTAACGAGTCCGACCTATTTTCTACTTCCACTGAAGCTTTATTTCATTTGTCGAAAAATCTTCATTGGGCTGGAAACCACCCTTTTTGTTAGAAAATAAAATAAAATTTTCGATAGAAAGTCGATGTTTTGAACACCAGACGTCAAATTATCCTACTTTGAGAATTTTCTACCTTTTCGGTTCGGGACTTCTTTTTTTAATTCTTTTTGGTCCAGTGTTAGTAATTCCTTTTTTTGTGAATTAATTTGTTTGTAAAATTAAGAACTTTCGAATTAATTGGGCTCAACAGAAAGGCAGAATCTCGAAAACATGGTAGTGATTGAGAATTTTAATGTTATAAAATAAAACATAAAATAACAAGAGAGTCAAAAAATTAAAGAAATTTCCAATTGCTACAATGGCTTCAAACTGCCCTGCTGTTTATACTTTACAATTTGTTGGAACAAGGCGCGGTGCTTTCACTGTATTCTTGAGACTGAATAAGTGTGATTTAGTCACTAATAAAAGTTATAGGAATGAAATGAGCTACCTGGCTAGAAAGGGGGCACAAAGATACTGTCTTTATTGTAGTGGTGAATAAAAAGTAGGCGTGCCTATTTCTGAGGTGGGGCTAAAAAGGCGTGGTTGTTGTAGGGGCAGGTCCGTTTATTGTAGTGTCGGGGATAAAGTAGGCGTGGTTATATCAGTACTGAAAGCAGTAGCAATAAAGTGGGCTATCTGTCTAGCAAGTAGGGGTAAAGAGAGCGACGTTATTATAGTAAAAGGTATAAAGTAGGTGTGGTTACTTAATATGTGTGGATAAAAAGGCGTGGTTATTGTAGGGACAATGATAAAGCAGGTCCGTTTATTGTAGTGTCGGATATAAAGTAGGCGTGGTTATATCAGTACTGGAAGCAGTAGCAATAAAATGAGCTATCTGTCTAGCAAGTAGGGGTAAAGAGGGCGACGTTATTATAGTGAAAGGTGTAAAGTAGGTGTGGTTACTTATTAGGTGGGGATAAATAGGCGTGGTTATTAAAGAGTGATGACATAGTAAATTGGTTTATTATAGTTTTGGAGATAAAGTAAGTGTGATTAAATCACTAGTTAAAGTGGTAGGAATAAAATGGGCTACCTGTCTAGAGAATCGGGACAAAGAGGCTCTCGTGATTGTAGTGATGGATATAAAGTAGGCGTGATTATTTTTGCGGTGGGGATAAAGAGGCGTGGTTCTTAAAGAGACGAGAATAAATGAGGTAGATTTATCATAGTGTTATAAATAAAGTACGCGTAAGGAATTAGTCAAAGTTTAATAATAAACTGAGCTATCTTTCTAAAGAGTTGGGGTAAAGACGGCGTTTTTATTTCAGTGGTGACTCAAGTAGTTTTAATTGATCATTTCTGTTTTGTTGACTCACGGAATCAATTCAAAATTTCATGTACGCATAACAGCTAATTTGTGATTGCTTATACCAAGCAATCATAGGGGAATTTCCCCAACCAAACAAAGGGTCAGAGGGTTAAGCGCTCCCATCGAATATTCATCAGGACGGAATTTCTGAACCATGAGAGAAACACTTCTCGGTTCATAATTCTCCAACAAGACTTGTTCTCTAAAGCAAGAGGAACAAGAAACCAGGAATGGGAAACAAGGCATTGTTTCGATGTGTATGTATCAGAATCGTGAGGACTGCCTGTGGACCCGCGGTCAAATATTTGATTTCTGCTTCTATGCAAACTCCTTACCCGAGGGGAGTCCCTAATGCTTTTGCAGCGTCGGGCTATTTTCGCTTGCCTGAACAAATTTGTATTCCAGCCAATTAAAAGTCGATTCGCAGAGATGAAGTTATTTTGGGAAAAGAATGGTGAAAAGAAAATATTCCCTTGCCACTCAACAACCCTTTCAATCTCTCTTCCGCACTTTTGAGCTTTTCTTTTAAGACAGTAGATTTAGCAAAATCAGAATGAAATAAGACGCAATTTATGATTTTCTCTTACCAGTAAGATACCAGGACAAGGATAACTGCTGAATGTTCCAGTCATAAAGACAAATTTGTAACAGAGAAGTTGAATTTTCAACCATGAAAGATGATGGTTTAAACAATTAATTACATTTTTAATAAAAACTTTAATTTTTAACCAAATTGTTTAATTTTGTATGAATCATCAGGAGGAAGCACTTGCGAAAAAAGGACTAGAAAGAGAAATTCGAGTCAAATAAAGTAATAAAAAACTATCATAAAAAAATTCCCTATTTGTTTCCCGAAAAAATTTTTTGTTTTCCTTGGCCATTAATGTTCAAAGACTAGAATCTTATCCGAATAATATTGTTAACACAGAATCTTTTATAAATAGAATGAAAGAATTGGAAATTTAAATTATAGAATTTTTAATTTATTATATTTGGCCCTGTTAACTAAACTAGCCTTAACTAGCAATCTACTTATCTAATTAAATTGGCCTAAAGAACGTTTTCACTTAGCTAATAAATTTTTTAACAAAAAATGTTAGAAATTTAATTAAAACATAGCGTTGAATGTATCCTCCTCTCTAATATGTATACTTTCCCGACTTGAAAAATTTGACTCTCAAATGTATCGCGTTCCTTCCACCCCAAATGGCAGGAAAAGAAGCTCTTTCGACAAGCAACCCACAAGCGCAGTGTTTTTCATTCCCCTTTCCGCAAAGTTTCTTATTGTTCTTCTCAACGGTATAAAAGTACTGTGAAAAACAAAAAAAATTGAAAGAGCATAAAAATAGGGGATGAGAAAAGGGGTTTTATTGCGAGGTTCACGCACGTCGGACGCAGTGGATAACGACGGTCGTGACCCACTTTCGAGAACAATGCGACACTAAAGCATCTCTGACGTAGTCGTCGTTGAGTCGTGTTTAAGCTCGTCCTTGCCACCGGCAAAGCAACCCGAGTACACAAGTACGTGTAACGCATAAACGCTGTTGAATATTCAAACCCGAAGCTCTCCAATGCACACTCAGACAAGGCTTAACTTCTACAGGGACACCAACAATGCATTTCCTACTCTCGAGATTGTTTGGGCGGAGCCTGATCATCAGCTAGAAATGCAGTGCCTTTCACTTTTCCGTGTCTTACCTTTACCCTTCAAGATATAACTGATTTAAACCTAATCCATTCCTTTATTTCTTGTTTCTGAAGTAGACCACGCCTCTTTTATCACCATTTTTACGCTAACCACGCCTTTTCATCCCCAACGCTGAAAAACCACGCCTGCTTCATACCGCCTACTATAACGACGCTCTCTTTACGCCCACTTTCTAAGAAGATTGCTATTTTATTGCCTACACTTTTAGTACTAATATAATCACGTCTTATTTACCCCCAACACTGCAATAAACCCACCTCCTTTATTTTCGCGTCTACAGTAATCACGCTTTTTTACCCCACCGCTGAAGTAACCACGTTGTTGAATATTCAAGAACCAAAGGCCCTTTTGCACATACTCAGATAGAGCCCAGTGCCGTATATCTATAAGCCATTATCCGCCCTTGAAACGTCCCAACGAGATTCTTGGGATGTTCATGATTTGGTTTCTATTGGGAGCTGAACTCCCAAAGGGGCACCAAGAATGCATCCTCTAAATTCAAAATTGTGCAGGCGTAGCTGAATCATCGCAAGAAATACACTGTCTTTAATAACCACGCCTTATTTATTGCCGTCTGTACAATAACCACGCCTTTTAATCTCCATAGCTGAAATAATTACGCCTACTTCATGCTCAACTCTTTACCCTTCATCCCCGCTTTTACAATAAACACACCTTATTATCCTACTGCTGAAGTAACCATGTTGTCTAATATTCTAACCCACGTATCTGCAATGCACCCTCAAGCAGGGCTCAACTTTTACAAGGACATCAGCAATGCATTAAATACTTTTTAGTATTTTTGAGATAGTTTGCATGGTGCTGGATGATTGCTAGAAATTTGGTGCCTTCAACTTTTCAGTCTCTTACCTTTTCTCTATAAGGAACAACTGATTTACACACGCAATTTTGTCATTTTAGTTATTCAAGATTCAAGCCTTTCTACAAAGTGGCGCCCAGTTCGTTCCTTCCTTTCCTTGTCTCAAATAAGAGCACGCCTCTTTTATCTCTCCGACACATCAATAACCACTCCTCCTTTATCCCTACCTCTGCAATAACCACGCCCTTTTTATCGCTACCTCTGAAATCACCACGCCTACACTATACCTACTTCTTCCTAACGTCGCCACAGTTATCCCACTGTCTGCACATATAGCCCATTGCATTTTTAATGCTATCAGTACTGACGTAATCACTCCACTTTATCCCCATCATCACAATAAGCCTGATACTTTATCCCTGTGTCTACAATGATGACGCCTTAGTTATCCCCACTACTAAAGTAACCACGCTTAATACCCTGCACTACAAAAACGACGCCCTCTTTGCCCCCTCTCTAGACAGACACGTCTAGTTCCTTCCAAATCAAACAAAAAAATGATTATTTCATGAAAACGTGAAAAATTTTCTATAACTTTGAGTGCCGCAATCTGTATTGAATTTCTTTAGTTCAAAAATTTCAGTCGGCTGTTCGTTCCACACGTAGATGCATATTTTAGATGCTCTAAACCACCTCATCTGTGCCTACACTTAGCCGGAGGTTTCCAAGATTTCTCACGAATGCTAGATTTCTGAGAGATTTCCAAGAGCTTCTCCAAGAATTCTACTAATAGTTCTCACGCAGTAATCCAGAATTTCTTAGCGAGTATCTCCTTGGCTCAAATTAAAGTTAAAATCCTAAACAAATTCTTCAAAAATCCAAATTTCATTTCTGCTTGCCTCACGCCAAATTACTGTAACTAGATTTCATTGCA
Source organism: Druon quercuslanigerum (assembly GCA_010014905.2). Taxonomy (NCBI): domain Eukaryota; kingdom Metazoa; phylum Arthropoda; class Insecta; order Hymenoptera; family Cynipidae; genus Druon; species Druon quercuslanigerum. The sequence continues at coordinate 16,267 of JAAAKG020188528.1, read as the reverse complement.
GAATTCAACTAGCTTTCTAATTGCTTTTTCATAAATATTCTTATCTTTACCCTAGACGATGTTATCACCTTTTAGGTCAAGGCTAATTTTTGTTAGGTCGCTTGGTTACTGATCCGATACTTTTATTCGGTAATGGATATTAACTTTATTATTTATATATTAATTAAAATAAGATTGTGAAATAAAGAATGTATAAAATAGAGGAATTTAATTAAATAAGACGATTTTATTACAGTTTGAACTTTATTGAAGCGGTAAGAAGGTAGTAGGCTAAGTCAACTCCACGAGTTCTTACTTTGTAGGGCATGAGCTTTGATGAACTATGAAATAATGATCAATCTTTATTATTATCTTAGAAAATTATATACGAAAATAAAAAGAGTAATTTCTTAATTTTCTTATAACAATGATGTTTTACTTAATTGTTATTCAAGAAGAATAACAATTAAAATATGGCAGCATAAAACTAGCCAGTTGTAAAAGCATACAATTTTAATCTCAAAATCCTCGGTGGATTTTCTTTAAACTGGCAAACTTTTTTAAATCCGACTTTAATTACCCGTACTATAAAACTTAATATCTCGGGAGTTTTTTATTGATTAATAAATTTTATAACGCAATCCGCAGCCAAGCCTGCTTTAATTTGAGGTTAATACGAGCGTTAATGTCATTTTCGAATATTCAATTTCCACATCAATTTCCTTAAAATTGCATTTTTTTAATGCTCCTTGTTTAGCTATAGATTTTTAGTTGACTAGTTCTGTGATTTTTTCCACAATTAAATTTTTGTTTTTGGATAATATTAACTCTCCTTGTTCATTTCACGATTTAATTTCCCATTATTTTATTAACAGACTTAGACTTTTTTTCTTAGACTTTTGGCAAAGGGAGAGGTAAACTGCATAAAACCTTTTACGAGCTCAACTCGAGCTCAAAGTCTGGGTATTTCAAATTTTTTTCGTTGTTGATGTTTTCACAAATAGGGTATAACTACTAACAAAATATTTCACTTTTTTAGCAAATAGATGAATTTTTAACTTACAAAGATTAATTTTTTAAAAAGACAAATAAAAAATACTAAAAAATACTTAAAAACTAATTTTCAATAAAACATATGAATTTCCAATCAAATAGTTGAATTTTCAACTGAAAAGAAATATTAACAACCAAAAATGTAAAAATGGAATTTTCATTTTATCAAATTAATTTTCAACCATAACAAATTATCAACCTCTTGATTTCAACGAAGAAAGATTTTTAATAACATAGTTGAATCCTTAAACCAAATGAAGAATTTTTATTTAAAAAAAAAAATTTTTTCACCCAGATAGACGAATTTTGAACAAAAAATTTAAATTTTCGAGTTCAACCAAAAATATATATAGCTACATTTATAGATAAAAAATAATTTTAAACCCAAAAAATGCGAATTTTTAAGAATATACATAATAATTATATTTTGATTTAATTAGAATAATCTTGAGTTCTTAAGGTGTCCTGATTTAGTTTCGGAGAATTAAAATTTTTGGTTTAAATTTTTAGTTAATATTTTTTGGTTCAAAATGTGCATTCCTCTAAAATTCCTCCCATTTGGTACAAAATTAACCTTCCTGTCTAAAAATCTATCTTTTTGGTTAAAAATCCAACTTTTTGTTTGAAAATTTAACTGTTTTTTTTAATTCGTCTTTCTGGGTTGAAATTTCATAAATTTTATTAAATTTCTTCTCTTTCTAGATTAAAAAATTTTTTAAATTCAAAATCTAACTATTTTTTTCGAGATTCATCTTTTTCGTTTGAAAATTAATTTCTTTCTGTACAAATTTCATCTTTTTTCGTTAAAAATGCAACTGTCTGGTTAATAGTTGCCCTATTTCGATTAAAAATTAACTTTTTTGTTGCAAATTATTGTGGATTAAAATATTCTGTTAAAAATTCGCCTTTTCTGGATAAATCAAACTATTTTTTATTTAAAATTAAAATATTAATTTCTTGATATGTTAACTACTAAATACTTAGTTCAGATTTAATTTATTTTTTAAATTTAAAAGTCTAATAATTAGTTTAAAATTGAATTTACTTGGTAATTAATTAAACTATTTGTTTGAAAATTCGTTTTATCGTATAAAGTTATTTTTTTATCTGAAAATTTAGCTATTCCATTTCAAATTCAAATTTTTTTTTTAAATTCGTCTGTTGGTATAAAATTATATTTGCAGGCTAAAAATTCAGCTATTTCGTACAAAATTAAAATATTTCGTTTAATTGCGTTGTGAAAAATTCAGTTAGTTTCGACACAAAAACTCATTATCATGAGAATGTAATATTACTTTTATATGAGAATATTTACTTTTTTATCTTCTCCTTCACGCTCGTAAATATTTAAACTGAATTAATAAAACTCACTATGAAAAATTCATCATTCTTGATTACAACTTAATATTTTTAGTAAAAATGTCTCTCACTATATTTTTGTTTTGGACATTTAACTTTTTGGATAATAATTTGTCTATTAGGACCTTTTTATTGAATAATCATTTCTGTAGTAAAAAATTTATATATTCTGTTGTAAATTCGTTTTATTTTTGGTTGAAAATAAATTTTGTTAACTGCGGGATTAACTGTTTCGTATTTGGTTAAAAATCATGATTTTTTTATTTATAATTGCAAGCACTAGTTTAAAAATTCAAGTATTTTGTAAATAATAATTCTCTTGTGCAGAAAATCAAACTTCTTACTTGAAATGTTAACTTTTGGGTTAAATGATAAACATTTTTTATTGATAATTGATATTTTAAATTAAAAATTGATCTTTTCTGTATGAAAATTTATAAATTTTATTGAAAATAAGTCCTTTTTAGTAGAAAAAAAATTGTCATGCTTTGTTGAATTTAACTACTTTTAATTGAAAATTAAAATATATTTTTGTTAAAATATTATTTATTACATGTTTCCATTGAGAATGCATTTTTTGTTTAAAAAATAAATACTCACTTTAAAGCTGAATTACTTTGTAAGTTTACTTAAAAGTTCAACTATTCGGTAGTAAATTAACTTTTTTTTTGAAAATATGTTATTTTTACTTGAAAAATTCCTTTTTGGATTAAAAATGTGATAAATAATTAAACTATTTACTTAAAAACGAAATTTTTTCTTAAAAATCAATATTTTTGTTTCAAATTTGTAACTATTGTGGTGTTGATTTCCTTTATTCTTGACTAAAAAGCGTTAAAAAGTCATACTTCGATAAAAGTTTTATTCTTTTCTTAAAAATTTATCTGTTTTGCTTAAAATTTTAACAATATGCAATAAAATTAAACTACTCTGTTAAAAAGAATCTTTTCTGTATGTGTATTATTTAATTATTTATCTTAAATTAAATACAGATTCGAAAATTTATTTGAAATTTTTTTAATTCTTTTACAGAAAAATTTTTCTTACCTAAAAACTCCCCAGATTTGTTAAAAATTAATCTGTTTTAGTTTAAAATTCAAGAACTTTATTGAAAATACGTTGAAAATTCCGTTTTTAGTTGACAATTTATATTTTTTAGGTGAAAATAAAACTATTTCATTACAAATTTTTTTTTTAGTTGAAAAATCATTTATTTGGTGGTAAAACGACCTATTTTGCTAATTTTTTTTTCTTAGTTTAAAGATACATTTTTGCATTGAAAATTACTTGGCATATATTGAATATTAATATTTTTTAGTTGAAAATGAATATAATCTGAAGAAAATTAGTTTTTTTTCTTCTAAAGTTTGAAACTGTCAAAATGTAATCCTTTTTGATTTCACATTCAACTATTTCATTAAAAGTTGATTCTTTTGTTGTTGATACTTTATAACAAATTAATTTTTAATTGAAGATTCATTAAGTCAGTTAAAAATTCAACTCAGCCAAAGAGTTGAAATTTTAACCAAAAGTTTATTTTTTAACCGAAGAGATTAATTTTCTAAAAAAAGAATATGACTTATCAAAGAAATACATGATTTTTCAAAAACATAGTTGCATTTTCATCTAAAAAGGAGAATTTAGCAAATAAATGGAACAGTTAAATTTTTCAAATATTAAATAAAGAAATTAAGATTTTTAATATAAACAAATAAAATTAAGAAAGAAATTAATTTTCACACCAAAATAAATTTTCAACAAAACAATTGAATATTCACTTTTAATCAAAGAGACGAAATTGCAACTAAAATTATAAACCTTCATTAAAAGAAATTAATTTCCAATAAAAAAGTTCAACATTCAAACGAAAAACTAAGTTTTTGACCAAGAAGTTTAGTTTTCTTCTATTAGGAATGTTTATTAACAAGGCACATTATTTTGAAACAAACGTTTTAATTTTCAACTTAAAAAATATAGGTTTTTAACTAATTATGGAATAGTTCAATCTTAAATAAAAAAGTAAAACTATCCACCAAAAAGTCCAATTCTTGCCCAGAAAGTTAGTTTTTTTGGATTTTTATATTGAACTCTATTCATTCAGTTCAAATTTAAGGGAACAAATAGAAACAAGGTCGCCAAAATTTGAGAACCCGTCCAAGCCTCCTGGACTAATTCTACACTTTTTGCAGAACAAATTTGTTCCGTGCAAGTATTAAAAATCGCATAACTTTTAATATTGACGAATTTTTTTAAATTACAGTGCTTTTCAGTTTCTTAACTTAATAACTGAATATTCCAATTGTATACTTACTTTATTCCGAATATTTCCTCATACTGATGTGAAAAATATTTCGATAGTGATGTTTCACTAATTTAGATTCAGAGTGTGGACTATTGTTATTATTGTTATCAGTGGAATTAATTTTTAAAAAGAATCGTCATAAATTGCTATCCTTGGTTTTTCTAGTTTATGTGTCATTCTGATCAAACATTCCGCGTTAATCAAGATATTTAAAAAATTCAATATACATCTGTGTCAACCTGATAAATTAATTTTCTAAATCATACAAATGTAGCAACAAACAAAGTTTGTTTGGACTGACTATACATTCGAAAAAATTATCAGATTAGATTTTGCTGTGTCATATTTTCTCAGAGACAAAAAACAAAGTTCAGGTCTGTCAAGAGAATTATCAGAAACAGAATTATTATATAAATTATAATATATTATACTTATCTTACTGCAATGATTTTCAATATAAAGTTTATAATTTGTAATAACATAAAATTATAGTAAGTGAATAATAGGTTCTTCGAACTAAATTGGTTCTTGGGATGAAAAATTTCTTTTAAGTGTTCCAATTCAGAGCAAAGGTAAAATAAATTATAAATTATAATTAAAAAGGTAAAATAAATTTTGTACCTCAATTTATTTGGCGATGATACAAAATATGAATATTAAAAAAACAGTTGAACACACTAAATTAAGAAAAAAATTTGCTCAATAAAGAAAAAAATATTGTACAAAATGCTAAAATTGCAAGCCAAAAAGAGGATTTTTTTACAAAACAGTTCAATTTTAAACCAAATAATCGATTTATGAACCAAAAAATTTAATTTTTAAACGAAGAAAATTATTTTTTAAGGACGGGTTGAATTCTTAACAGAATACAAAAAAGTTCATTTTCCACCAAATAGTTGAATTTTTCATCAAAAAATAAAATATATCTACCAAAAATGTAATACAAAATTTATATTTAAACCAAGCAAGATGAATTATCAAGAAGTTGTATTTTAAATGCAAAAAATATAATTTTCTGACAAACCTTATTCCTGAAATTTAGAAAAGTTTTAAAAACCTTAACTGCAAATCTTTCAGATATAAACAAAATTTTCAGACTTAGTCATAGCGTCCTTTTTATTTATTTTTTCAGTTTCTGCACATTCACCATTGTAAAAAATACAAGAATTAAAAATTTCATGGTTGTTATTATTAAAATATTTTTAAATAAAGTGCTTTAAAATATGATCCAAAAGTATTCTTGCGTCATATGCAAAATATACCCATGATTTTTTATGAAGAATGTAAAATGGTTAATAAAAAATAAAAAATAAACATTTATTTACTTCTTTTTTATAGACACTGTAAAAATTGTCGTTAAAAATTGCTGCCATTATATAACGAACTATATGCTCGGAGGTTTTGTGCTGTGACCTTATTGGTTAAATGATAATGAATTCAGAAAAATATTTTATTATTTTGTAAAATAAATTACAAAATATTTCATGTATGCCCTTATTGCTCCACGAACCAAATACAGAACTCTGACTTAGCAATTTATAAAATTATCAAAGTCCCACAAATTCAGAGGATTATTAAATTACTCAAACATCACATTATATTTTTAAAATACGCAGTATATGCTTATAGTTTCGTTTATTCGAGAAGTTATTATTTTTCATGCAGAAAAATTGAAAAGTAAAAAAGTGGGTAAATAAAGTAAAAAAAAATGGGTAAAAATACAAAAAATCAAAAGTTTTCGAGATAGGTGGGGCTGAGCGAGAAAAATAGGACCACAAGCGAATCTAATGTTCCGCTTGGAACTTGAAGGTGAGGTGCAGATTTTTCAATAAACTGTGATCAGCACAATCACTGACAATACTAGAAACACTGGTAAGACTACTCCAGCTAATAAGGGCTACAAAATGGCGCTTTCCTGGTAATTGTAGGCGGAATCATGGCGCTGTCCTGGCAATGTCAATATTTTTTAAAATAATTAAGGCAAAAGACATTCTGGACTACCAAAGATATTTATTAGTCGAGATAATTAAGACAAGACCTTAAATCAGTCCAAACAAGAAATGCAAGTCATGTTATTAGTCCAGTCGGTTAAGCCAAGACTATAAATAAGTCTAATCAACAAAGGCAAGACATGTTATTAGTCCAGTCGGCTAAGTCTTGTCTTAACCGACTGGTCTAAGTCTAGGACTAAGAGTAATCAGTTAAGACAAGACTATAAATCAGTCCAACTAACATAGGCAAAACATGTTATTAGTCCAGTAGGTTAAGACAAGACTATAAATCAGGCCAACCAACAAAGGCAAGACATGTTATTAGTCTATTCAGTTAAGACAATACCAAAAATCAGTCCAACTGACTGAACTAATAACATGTCTTTCATTTGTTGGTTTGACTTATTTATAGTCTTGTCTTAACCGGCTGGACTAATAACATGTCTTGCCTTTGTTGGTTAGACTAATTTATAATCTTGTCTTAATTATCTGGACTGCAAAATATCTTTGGTAGTCCAGAATTTCGTTTGCCTTGATTATTTTGAAAAATCTTAACATTGCCAGGGCAGTCCCATTACATTGCCTTTAGTAGCTGGACTGACTTTTCCTTTCATAATTGGACTGATATACAGTCTTGTATTCATTGACTGAACTGTCTTTCACCTTTAATATTTCGAACAGTATTTACATTGCCAGGACAGCGCCATGATTTCGCCTATTATTACCAAGAAAGTGCCATTTTTTGATCTTATTAGCTGGTCAGTGATTGTGCTGATCACAGTTTATTGAAAAATCTGCACCTCATCTTAAAGTCCCCAGCGGGACATTAGGTTCATTTGGTGGTCATATTTTTCTCTTTCAGCCCCACCTATCTCGAAAACTTTTGATTTTTTCGACTAGTACCCATTAAGATTTTTGGACCAGGAGGCTTTAAACTATATTATGTTGCAATTTCAGCCAATTTTACCAAGGCCAGATTTTAATGTAAATTGTGCGGTGTCCTTTTTTTACCTGTAAAATTACCATATATAACCGAAAATTGCCATAAATTTCCGGAAATGTATAGAAACCTTTCAATTGAATTTTGGACAATTTATATTAAGTTACCATAAATTACCTGTAATAATACCATGAATAACCCAAAAAATCATAAATTTCCGGAAATGTATAAAAATGTTTAAAATTGAATTTTAGGAAATTTATTGTAATTTACCATATTTACCTCTAAAATTACCATAAATGACCGAACATGTTCATAAATTTCCAGAAATTTAGAGACATTTTTCAATTGAATTTTGGACAAAGTATTGTAAGTTGCCATAAATTACCGTAAATCATGCTTCTTTTATCCGAAATCTAGTATGGGCTGAAATCGTGAGTCTATTTCAAGAAATTTCTGCAATAATCTACATATATCAGTAGAGATTAGAAATTTTTAAAGATTAAAATTTTTTTTACATTTTCATATTTACATTCCCCTGAGCTTTAGAAGCGTTTATAAGTTATTGTTAATAGCATGTAATTTTTTTTAGAGTTCTCAATCTCTAAACTGTTTTTAGTTTTATTTTTAAAAGTTACTAGACTTTTAAATTAAAATTCTTCTAAGCTCCGTAACTGAATAACTAAATATTTATTAAGTTTTATGGCAATTATGATTACATCTAGTAAACGCCGTTTTTCCGCTCATCCAGTTAAAACATTGCATCATCGCAGCCATGAGAAAAATATTTACAGTACAAATATTATTTTATTCACTACTTCTTTAAGTATCAAGTTAATACCTCTTTTTTCTTGAGTAGAAAAAATTCTTTGCTATTATTTGGTTATACATAAAATAAAATGGTAGTTAGTAAAGTTACTGTCTGTCTGTAGTAGCTGGTGTTTTGTAGATGTAATATCTTTCAAAAGAATTATTTGCTTGGATTGTAAATTTCTTATCACACTTTTTGGAGTCCAAAAATGAAGGTAAATTTTACTTACTAGCCATATTTGAACAACGATTGTAATTCTAGAGTTTAAATTAAACCTTTACGTATTTTCTATTTCTGTCAATAATAATTACATTATTTAAAGTTCGCGGGAAAATATGTCGCTTCAAATTGGAAAGGGCGCTTAATTTTCTCTAAATACATTTTTCTTTTTATTTAAGTTTTCAAATAAAAAAGATAAATTGCAAACCTAAGAAATCAGTTTTTAACTAAAATGATGAATCTTCAAACAAAAATACGAATTTTAAACCAAGTAGTTTCATTTTAAACCCAAAAGATTTTTCTTTCATGAAAAGAAAACTCATTTCTAAGCATGTATATTAGTTTTCATCTAAAAAAAGATTAAATTTGAACCAAAATAGAATAGTTAAAATGTTAAAAGAATTAATTTTTTTTTATAAAAAAAACTATTTTTAACCAACAAAAGAAAAACTAAATTTTGGTTAAAGGAAAATTAAATTTTTCGTTAAAGCAGCCATTAAAAAAATGAATTTTTAACAAAATAATTAAATTTTAAACCCAAAATATGAACTTTCTACAAAAGATATACAGTTTTAATAAAATGCAGAAATTAATTTTTAATCACAGTGCTTATTTTTGAACCAAAAATATAAATTTTAAACGAAATAGTGGATTTTTAAACTCAAAAAATGAATTTTCTAGAAAAATTTTTTTAACTAAATTAACTAAATTTTTATCTAAAAAAGATCAATTTTCAACCAAAATAGAATAGTTAAAATGTTAGAATAATAAATGCTCAACGAAGAAAAAAAAGAATTCAAGAAACTAGTTTTTTTTATAAAAGAAAATTATTTTTAACCAAAAATGGGAAAATTGAATTTTTCTTTAAAGCAGCCAATTAAAAAAAAAATTCGGAACAAAATAATTAAATTTAAACCCAAAATATGAACTTTCTACAAAAAAGATACAGTTTCAATAAAACACAGAAATTAATTTTTATCACAGTGTTTATTTTTTAACCAAAAATATAAATTTGAAACCAAATAGTTGATTTTTAATCTCCAAAGATAAATTTTCTATACATTTTTTTTTAACTAAATTAACTAAATTTTTTTTTAAATATAAATTTTGACGAAAATAGAATAGTTAAAATGTTAGAATAATAAATGCTCAACCAAGAAAAAAAAATTCAAGAAAATAGTTTTTTTTATAAAAGAAAATAATTTTTAACCAAAAATGGGAATATTGAATTTTTCGATAAAGCAGCCATTAAAAAAAATGAATTGTCAACAAAATAATTAAATTTTTAACCCAAAATATAAACTTTCTACAAAAAAGATACAGTTTCAATAAAATACAAAAAAAAAATTTTTAGTCAAGGAAATTAATTTTCAATAACAGTGTTTATTTTTTAACCAAAAATATGAATTTTAAACCAAATAGTGGAATTTTAAACTCAAGAGATGAATTTTTTATAAAAAATGTTTAACTAAATAAATAAATAATAAAAAATTAATAAATAATTCTAGACAATAAATGAAATAGTTAATGTGGATATTAAACTAAAATGAAAAACTAATTTTGAACCAAATACATTATTTTTAACTAAAAAGATCAATTTTCTACCAAAAATAATATACTTAAATTTTGAATTATAATCAATTTTTATCCAAAAATAAACAAATTTTCAACAAAATAATTGAATTTTTAACCACATAAACTATTTTTTATCGGAAGCAAAACTTGGATAAATAAACTTCTAGTGACAACGTAATTCTTAATAAATTTAAAGTTAACTTTTTTTTTAAATAATAAATTTTTCAACTAGGGACATAAAGTGTCTATCAAAAAAGATAAATTTTCGATAAAAATCAAACAGTTACATTTTCAGTGTAAAATATTAATTCTTAATAAAAAAAAACTATCTTTCAACCAAAAACATTAATTTTCAACTAATAACATGAAATTTCTATCAATAATTACGAATTTTTAACAGATCTAGGATCAGTAATTAGTCATCAAGAAGTTTAAATATTTACCCACAAATTACAATTTTTAATAAAATACAGGAATTTAAAACAAAATATTTAAATATTCAACATAAGAACATAAATTTTGAACCAAAATATACGAGTTAAATATTCACTTTAAGTAATTAATTACCAATTAGAAAATATATTTTACAACAAAATAATTATATTTTGAACAACAAAAGATTTGTTACCTCAAAAGATGAATCACCAACCAAATAAAGAAATGTTTAACAAAGAAGTGCCAACTCCAAGAACGTAGTTGAATTTTAAACCAAGAAAATTTTTTATTTTAAATCCAAAAATAATTGAATTAAACCCAAAGTTCAACAAAATAGTTTGAATTTCTAACAACAACAAAATAATTTTTAAGCAAATAGTTGCGAATTTTAACCACAATAAGAAAATTAACTTCAACTTTTGATTTTCGAAAATTTCCGAACTCTTATCAGGTTTTCCCTGACATTCCCTGACTTTCTGGAATAACCTGATCTGTAGCAACTCTGTAAATTAAAAAAGTGTATCCTTATTTCACTCTAGGATTTTTTTTTGTAAAAATATTTCTAGTAATTATAATGTATTTTAGTTGAAGCAACAAATGCTTTAAATTCTCTTAAATGCTCTGTTCGAGCTTAAGAGCTGAGCACATTCTCTAGAGCATTTTCTCAACATAAATTCGCGGGAATTTAAGAACTCTTAGCTCGTAAATCGAGATTCGAATTGATCAGAAGTAAGTTTAGAATTCGAGAGCAGATCCGTGCCGGTAGGTTCATTACGTTGTCCTTCGAACTATTTCAGGAAGTCTCCTAGAGAACCAACGCCGAGGACATTGTTCCGTTTGCTTTTAGAAAAGGGTATACTCGAGAAAGGTCTGCTTCTGATCCTGGTCGACAGTGTGGTTAGTTTGACAGAACTAGAATCAGGGATAGAGTAGGTTGTTCCCTCGGGAGAATGAAACCGAGAAATAAGAAAAGCCACAGTCAATTCAGATGGTTAATTACGAAATTAAATTTTCTTCCATGTCCTGATTTTCCTAACTACAATATCAAATATTTCTCTAGTTCCGATCGTCAGCACCAAGTAGTGCTCTGATAAATCCTTACCAAGCTCTTTTAATTAAAGAAATAGATTAATCAAGAGAAACTAAGAAGTCGTAAACTCTAGGAATTTTTTCCTCTAATGGCCACCACATCCTTAATGAGCGGAAGCTATTCCTTACGAGCTTGTTGTATCCGGCAAAGAAGCGAGGTTTCTCAGATGTACCGGAAAGTGGTAGGTTGGTATCTGGAGAACGGAGAGCGCACATCAGATTACGCCCTTTCGGTGGGTGCGGGAACTTGAAGAGGAGTCGATAAGGTATTACAAGTCGTATTTCTAGTCCTAAGGAGAAAATTTAATTTGCTTAGCTCAACTCCTAAAGAGCTGAAAATGCAGGGAGCCAAGAGTAGAGTTACAATCTGCGCACCATGTCCTTCGAATCTGACGGCCTTAATCATCCTCATGCCTAAAGCAGTCTCTTCCCTCTCTCTTGAGAACTAAACAAACATCATTACTGCCTCCCCAATACCCAAAATCCCAACCCTCTATCTAGCCCTCATCCCCACCCAAGACTCTATCATTACCCTTGCAATGTACACCCAGCTTCTCTGAATACGTAATCTCGTCTTGGTAGTGTGATACTTCATTAGGAGTCTCGAAACGAGACTTTGCACTTCCGGGTCGGTCCTTGAAAGTCGATCAGCGTCGAAGAAGCTGAGGATGAATCTCTTGATGGAGCGTTTCTCCAATGGAATTCCGCAGATCCAGGAAAGACGAGTGGAAACCGTCTCGGTGACTAACAGGATAACCAAAGAACAAGAAACCGACCCAACTTGCCCCAAAGTTTCGTTAATTAACAACCAGTGACAGTTATGTGGTTACAAGCGACCGAAACGGATGTGACCGACGCGTAACCACTGGGATCCGTTTGAGTTTCATCCTGAGCTTCCTCAGACACCAGGACTTTCCTTGTCTTAGTTGAATCCGTGAGAAAAGACATCTAATCAAATTCAGATTTAATTAGGGTTACCAAGCAGTCAGGAAAAATTGTTATTTGAGAAAAGTTTGAAATTGCCTCTAGTAAAAAAAATGATTCTCGAAAATTCCAACACTCTCAGATTTATTGCTGGAACGCAACAGCTATGGGAACGAATGGAAGTTTAACGCGGTGATAAAATGAGTAGGCTATTAGTCGAGAAATAAAAAGCGAACACGCAACACACATTTATTGGTGATAGGTACCGAACTATCCAATTCCAGAAAATGGCCTGTTATACGACCTTGAGCTACAGTACCTGCAACGTGCGACTGTAAAATTCTCGAGTTAGAACCATCAATAAGTGTAACAAGGCTCAATTTCGACGGAACAATTCAATCCAGAAAGTTTTTACCCTCGCTCTAATGTCTCTATTAAATGAAAACACTTTACTGGAGCTATTATTAATTCTGGACCATGGATGGTAAAACGGCGTTTAGGTAATAAGACTACTCAAAACTGGGAGATAGGTACTGTTAACAGAATTTGATTTTTTTTAAACAATTTAATTTTAGTTATAGTTAACTTTATTTAACCAGGAATTTATTTAGAATTACTCTCTCTATTTCCGTGCATCCTTGCTCCTCCCATCCTTCAGTCTGTGTTACGTAATTAAATGAGCCTAACCCAGCTCCTCGACGAGACCCGTTGCTGTATCGACTTAACGAGGAATTAGCCTCATCCTCCACGCTTGGAATACCCGTTGAATTTCTTCCAGGTCGAACTTCAAAGTAAATCAACGGACAGGAAGCCAAGTGGGATTTCCGGTCCTTGGTGAAAGATCGTTTCCGAATCTTCGACATGTTCTGGTGCAGACATCAATGAATTGAGGAATTTCAAAGGTTTAGCGCCTCTCGTTTCGCCATGTTGTGTTAAGAGATGAATTCCCAATTCATGCAAATATTTTTCATTTGCAATATCTAAACTCACTCAGGAGCAGAACTTTTTCCCGAGAAACTTTCTTGTCAACTGAAATCTCGATTCTCTTCTTAAAAGTCAAGTTTGGTTCTCAAAAGAGGTGTACAAGGTTTTATACGATTCGGTAATGGGGAAAAGAGAAAATGAGAGACATTTCCAATAATCGAACTGGAGTCGGAGCTTTTCTTGGTTTTCACGGCTTCCATCCCCTTTAGTAAATCCCAAGACTCTTCGAGTCGCAGGTGTATTGGAAATTAATTTTAAGTTACTGTCGATGCGTTTACTTCGATTATGGTTTCCCGAAAGTAATAGCTAACGGAAGCTCGAAGTCGGAAGTAGTTAAAGCACAAGGTAGTGCATTCTTCGCTCTTGAGGTTGAATTGCCATGACATTGCTAAATTGTTTTTCTTCGTGCGTTGATTTTCCTGATCTCAAAGGACCTTGTTTTAAAAAGAAAATCGCCCAACAGATTAACATTTGGCAAATTAAAAAAAATTACGCCCATCATCAGCAACAATTTCATAATACTATTTTTAACGACTATTTGCAAAACTCATTACTACGAGAAAACTCCGATTAAAAATGTACATTATCAACGCCCATTATCGATGTCAAATTGAAAACGCCCATTCAAAATCCACAATCAGAAACTCCCATTCAAAATGCACAAATAGAAGCGCCATTTAAAAATGTACAGTCAGAAACTCCCATTCACCAGCCCAATTAGCATCGCACACTATCCACGCCCATTACATTTGCTTAATTGAAATCCCTGTTTGGCAACTCCCTTTAACAATACACCGTTGGAACCGCCCAATATAAACGTAAATTGACATTGCCAAATTGGAAACGCCCATTCTTGATAATCATTAGCAATACTTATTTTAAAACGCCAAATATGAACGCCTATTAGAAACGCCCATTAACAGCGTCTAATTCAAATTTTCCATTAGCCACGCCTATTAACAATACTGAATTGAAAAAGGTAAAGTTGAGCTTGCCATTTTCTTCAAACGGTTAGAAATTATTTTTAAATTAAAATTGAAGAATCCTAAATGAGATTAAAATCAAATTTGAAATCCTAATTAACGTCCATTAATCAAGTTAATGAGCAGAATTTCCTGAAAATAAAATCAAGAATCCAATGACTAAATTTTGGACAATCAGCATAAAATGTTCCCATTCCAATCTGGAAAAAATCCTCTTCTGCCCTAAAAAAGAAAAGAAAAAGAATTTCTCCTTCTGGAAAAAAAAAATAAAACTTGAATTTTTAATTTAAAAAATAACTTATTCCCAGAAATATTGTTTTTAAACAAAATAGTTAATTTTTTATTCAAATAGATGAAATTTCGACTAGTATTATTAATGATGAATAAAAATAATGCATTTTCATCATAGTAGTTCCACTTTCAACCTAACAAAAAGTACATTTTCCACAAAGGAAATTATTTTTTATAAAAAATACGTATTTTAAACGTAAAAAGCATCAATCTTCAAGGAAAAATTCAAATTTTCAGCTAAAAAAATTAATTTTTAACAACGAATTAATAGTTTAATTTTCAATTAACCAAATTAATTTTATACCACTAAAATCAAATCATTTTTTTCTAATTTTGAAATAAAGAAATTAAATTTAAAGTCAAATCATGAATATTGAACCAAAAAATGAATTTTTTAAGAAAGTAGTTTAACCAAATATATAAATTTTTAATAAAAAAAGATTAATTCTTAATAAAAATGTAATAGATGACATGATGAATCAAAAAAATATCTTTGTTTAATGATCAATAAAAATTTTTTTGGATAAAATAATTACATTTTTGAACAAAAAGATAAATTTTTAAATATAATAATAAATTTTTACCTGAAAAGATTAATTTTTAACAAATTGGTTTAACTTTGATGTAAGCAGTCAAATATTTTATTGTAAAAATATGAATTTTCAATAAAAAGAGATTAATTCTTCACCAAATTTTATATATAACAAGATGAATTAAAAATATATAATGGTTCAATGGTCAATAAAAAATGTTTTTGATTAAATAATTACACTTTTGAACAAAAAGATAAATTTTTAACTGCAATAATAAATTATTACCTGAAAAGATTAATTTTTAACAAATTGGTTTAACTTTGAACCATGAAGTCAAATATTTCATTGTAAAAATATGAATTTTCAACAACAAATTAAATAGTTGACATTTAAGCCAAAAATATATTAATTTCAAATCAAAAACCACCGAATTCAATCAAAAACATGAATTTTAACACAAAATTTTACCAATAAAGACAAATCTAAGCGACTATTTAAGAAAATTAAAAAATTTTATTCATGACATAATTTTTTAAATTAAAATTCGAATTATACTTTTACATTAGAATTGATTTTTAATTATTTATATTTAAACCTAATTTCATTCTGAAGTAAATTGAGGCGTCGGATGCAAAAAGGAGATGACGTCTTGAATTTTAATTTTTAAAATATATATCCTGAGTGAAAATTTAATTTCGCATCTTTTTCTCCGCATAAATAACGTTGTAGCTTTTTTATTTTTCGAATTATTTACGAAAAACTGTTTTTTTCTATGATCAAAATATTTTGATTTTTTTCA
>JAAAKG020188517.1:0-24960 GCA_010014905.2 Druon quercuslanigerum | reverse complement strand
CATTGACAATATTTTTTAAGTCATGTATCCTCGCACGGATTTTCTTTGTATGGGGTTTAAACCTTGAACAAATAAATATATCTAATCTAACTAAAATCATTTTTACAGAAATCTACAGTTAACATTTTTTCGAAAATCTTCCAACATTAAAAAAAGTACTTTAAAATCTTTCAGATATTTTTTTTTAATTTGGAAATCTTTTTACATATTCTTTTCAAATTAATGTTAAAAAACACTTTTAGATTTTTTATTAATTTCGATAAAACATTTATTCTTTTAAAATTTTTAAATTTTTACAAGGCTTCTCAATTTTTTGTTCGTAGTCTTCAAAAATCTACATTTTGTTTTGAACGATTTGAAATTTTTTCAAGGTTTAAATTATTGTTGAATATTTTCAAAACTTCTTAATAAATCTTAAGCATTCTCGAAATCTTACCAAATTAATAATTGTTCAATTTTTATTTATTTATCAATTTTTTTATCTTTTAAAATATTCTCTTAACATTAATAATTCAAAATAAAAACTCACTTTAATTTTCCCCGGAAATCTTAAGACAATTTTTTGATTTTCTTAAAACCTTTAAAGATCCATAAAAAACTTCAAAATTTTGGATTTCTAATCAGTTTGATATTATTTCAAAGATAACCAACAGTGACGACTGTATCACCAAATGTGAATATCTTGAAAAATAAACTTGAAAACCTTTTTAATTTTTTTTTCGCTAATATACATTTCCCTATCTAAATTAATTCACATAAGATTATTTTCAACAATAAAAAGCATCTCCAGGTAAAATTTTAATTTAAAAAAAATGTTGCTTAAATGAAATTGCTGCTTGATCTGCGATTTATTATAACAGCAAAAGTTCTTGGTAAAAGTGTAATATTAAAAAAAATTATAGTTTCTTGTAGAAACTTAAAAAGAAAATGTATACTTTTTTTTTAATTTTACATTTCTAGAATAAAATACCAGTATTTACAACCAACTTTTAAGTGCAGTTTCCCCATATTTCAGCTTTAGCGAAATCTTGTACTTTTTGTAAAGATTTATAATTTTCTCAATATTTTTTGTCAAATTAAAAGCATTATTATGACGTTAAACACCCAAATCAAAAATTCTGTAGTTTTCTGCAATACCTTGTAGATTTTTACAACAAAGTAAAAAAAAAATATTAATAAAATGTCATACAAACTTTTAAATTGTAAAAATTTATACTTTATTATTTATTTTTTTACTTTTCTACGAGAAAAAAATAGCTATTTGTACTTAATTGTATTTTTTGTTTATATTCTTTACATTTTTTACAAAAAAGTACATGTTATCTTCTAACAATTTTTACCACCAGAGAAGTGTAACAAAAATTTTTGACTGAAAAGGGGGAGGGCTGTTCGTTCTTATGAAAGGAAAGGTGGGAAAAGTTTTTATCATTAAATTTTTTCTGAAAAAAGATCTTCACCTCCACTCCGCTGGGAATCGAACGATCTGATTGCCAATTGCATCAATTTTTTTAAGGAATCTGTATTATTATCATAGAATAAGAGAAATTCTTAACGTCTTTTCAGGCTATAGGGAGCAATAAATAAAACATTTTTTAAATTACATTTTTTCTGAAAAAAGATCTTCTCCTTCGCTCCGCTAGGAATCGAACCACAGAAATTCCAAACACCTGGACAAATAATGCGAGCATTTCTGAAAAAGGATTTTTCTTTTGATTTCTCTAGTAGCTTAAGGGAAAAGCACTTGCTCTGTGATTCGTTTCCCAGCGGAGTGAAGGAGAAGATCTTTTTTAAGAAAAAAAATTTACCTACAAAAATTTTTGAATTCATAGCTTCATCTAGTCTGAGAAGACGTTAGGACTTTATGTTATTCTCTGATAATAATACAGATCCTTTGGTGGATAAAGTGTTAAAAGTAGCGTGACGTAGTTTCTGAATGACCACTGATTCAAAGATTTATAATTTATTCTTTGAAATAAAATTTGAATCCGAGGTAGAAAATCGAACAAACCATGCGGAGGTCATGCAAGCAGAATTCAAATACACGACTTTATTTCTTACCACGCTCCACCTTCAACTATGTTTTACCATCTAACGTGAAGCAAAGTTGAGGTCAATCTAAGGGTATAGCAAACTATATACACTAGCTTAAAAATTTTAATTTGTACCAGTAAATATAAATAAAATAAATAGTTATTAATTTGACATAAATGGATATAATTACCTGCATCTTTTCAGGCATTGGTACTGAGATAAGTGGCAAATTTTTCGAAGGAGCAGTAACAGCCAATGGTGGGAACCAGGGAGCTCCAGTGCTCAAAGCAAGAACTCCTGGTGGATCTTTCATCGTCTTCGATCTATCACCAGAACTCTGCTCGGACCTTGCTCCTAATACAGAAAGCAACTGTTCCAAATGAGGCACCAGGTTCCCAAACATGAGCTAAAATTTATCAAAATAAAAACGTGCTGAGTCATATTAAAAACGGTCTAAACTATTTTCCGAATCATCAATAATTAAATATAATATTATATATAATAATCTATTGTTTATTCATTCA
This sequence comes from Druon quercuslanigerum, assembly GCA_010014905.2. Taxonomy (NCBI): domain Eukaryota; kingdom Metazoa; phylum Arthropoda; class Insecta; order Hymenoptera; family Cynipidae; genus Druon; species Druon quercuslanigerum. The sequence continues at coordinate 22,405 of JAAAKG020188517.1, read as the reverse complement.
TACTTTCTACATTGCACCGCTTATGTTTCCATTCGTCAGAGGAACAATTGAGATGCCGGATCAAAAAAGGGCACATATATTTTTTAGGCTCGAGCGGAATGAGTTTTCGTAGTTTTTAAATTATGTTTAGAACATTAATCTTTGGCAGTTAAATTACTGCAAGAAATTTTCTTGAACTTAGTAAAAAAATAATGTTCAGAATTCTTCCTTTTGTCCTGTCAGGGTTCATTTGCGCTCGTGCCGAAGAAATTGTATGTGCCCCTATTCGAGCCGCCAACTCAATTTACAAAGGATTGACTACTTTTTCTTGTGTGTACTTCTTAGAGAATTTTTTTTACAAATTGGAATTAGATAGAAGATGATGAGCATTGAAATTTTATTTTAATCTCAAAAATTCCCTACTGAGGTCTATTTAATGAATTAATTTACCAAAAAAACATTGGTTAATAGCGATCCGTTTTGCAGAAAAGTCGGCCTTTTGCAACATTTTTGATTTATGCATTGAAAAGTTTCTTTATTAAATTCTCATGATGCATTTCAATAGTTGGAAATTTAAAAAAATTCAACTGTTGAAAACTCAATGTTAAATTTTTTTAAATATGCATTCATTTTTTATTTTCTTTCATTTTGAACAGTTGAAAATTCAATTTTCTTCAGTTTTGAGAAATATAATTTTCAACTACTGTCAATTCAGTTATTATTTTTTTTTACTTTTAACAGTTGAAAATACAATTATCAATTTCCTTTTTTATATTATCATCAGAGAAGGTATTAGATTTGTGTAAAATTTGACCCCCCCCCCCCCTCAGTTTTTGTCAAATGTCCACGTTTTGAGACCCCCTGAATCCCTGATAATATGAACTCCCATCTGACAGAACGCTACTGAAGGTTGGCGTAACGTTTAAATCGTCAAAATTAAATTGTAAATGAGCAAATTCTGTTTTTGAAAACCGGCAGAAGTTACAATAAAATGATAATTACAATTTAAGGGACAAATTCGAGGGCGAAGCACGAGATACGTGATGAGAATGTGTTTGTTAAAGCCGAAGGAGCTTTAACCAAAGAGAATTCACTATCAGCAATTTACTGTTTTCGATGGTTTGACCTTTAGTTTTAAAAAATCTTCGGGAATATAAAGGGTATGCAAACGGTCGTACAGTCTAATGATATTCTTATGGGCATGTGTGCCGGGTTGCATACTTTGTGGTAAGCCTCAGCGTGTCCACCCTGCATAAAGACCGAGCGCTAAGCGCGAGATTAATATATTATTTTGCGAGCGAAGCGAGCCGCATTTTTTTATATAGAATTTTCAACTGCTGAAAATTTGATTGTCAATTGTTGATAATGCAATTATGAATTTTCTTCAATTTTTATAATTTGAAAACACAATTTTTTATTCATATTTTTTCAAAAATTGAATTCCCAATTGTTTAAACATCAGTTATATTCTTTTCGATTTTTATGAGTTAATAATTATATTTTGAATTCTCTTAAATTTTCAACTGTTGATAATTCAATTATTAATTTTCTGCAATTCTTCAAAAGCTGAATATTAAATTTTCTTCTATCTTCAACAATTGAATTTTCTACAACTGAAAAGTTATTTATCAATTTTTCTTCAATTTTCAACAGATAAAAATTCATTTTTCAAAATTCTTCATATTTCAACAGTTTTAAATTCAATTTTCTTCAAACAGTTTAATTTTCAATATTTGAAATTTGAATTTTCAACTGTTGCAAATTAAAGAAAATTTAATTAATAGACATTTCATTCTTGTATAATTATTATCGTTATCATAATAAAGAATATTTTCTTTTTCTTTAATTCAATAATTAATCACTAAATCGTGATCTTTTTTCTTCAGAAAAAATATTAAAGCTTTAAAGTTTTATTTACAACCTAAATTATTTCGTTTGAAATCGGTCAAGTAAACTTTGTAAATTTTTTATTGGCATGATTTAAAAATGGAATTTGAGACGAAAGGGTCTTATAAATGAAATATCTAGCACCGTTTAGCTTTCCCTGGCATTATAAATGAAAATTGTACATACATTGTTAAGAAAATCATCTGAAATACATATCTTTATTTACTTAATAAATAAATAACACTTTTTTAGAAAAACGGGAACATCTGTACTACTAGTAAAATATTTTTTTATTTTGCACTGATAATATCTCCAATTTTTAAGTACTTGCTAAAATCGTATAATAAATATCAAATTGTTTAAAAAAATAGAATATTTTAATAACATTCAGTCATTTCGTTCAAATTATTTTTTTTAATTTGAGTACGTATCGCCATTTAGTTTTCTATGTTTCAATTGTCGAATTTGTAACGCTTCGAGTTTGAATATTTAATATTTTGAAAGTTTTCTGATCAAAAGCTTATAATTTTCAACATTTTTGGAATAATTTAACTTTACAGTTTCTATAATTACAATTTATAATTATAGTTCTGAATGCGAAATTTGTAAAGAGTTTCATTTTTGAAACCTCAAACATTTTGAATACATTATAGCAATATTGTTTTATTTTTTTTATTTTTAATATCTTAAAATTGTCCGATTCTTAATTAAAGACAAAAAAATAGTTCTTAGACTGATTGAACCGAAATTTTAAGAGTTGGGAGCAAAAAAAGGTTTTAATATCGCAATATTTGGTTACTAAATTGTTTCATTTTTTAATATATTTCGGATTCGTTTAGGTTTCAACGTATCGGAATAGAAATTTTTTCATTTCTACTGTTTCCAATTAAGATAAGTGATTTATTTTGAATTTTTTAAAAGAATAATTCAATTATTTTTTATTTTTGAACAACATCTCTAATCAATTTTAATTTTTAAATATAATTTTTGTAACGTAATAACAATTAAAAATTCTAGAATTTCAGAGCTTTGACTTTGAAAGATTCAATGTAATTTTCAATTCCAAATTGCCAGATTTTAATTGCTTTGATTTTACAATTATTCTAATTCACAAGTTTTAAATTTGTAATTATTTAGTTTTGAATGCTTTTAATAGTAAAATATAAAATTTCAATTTGTTTGAATTTTAAATAATCCAATTTTCAACATTCTAATCTGAAAATATTAAATTTTCAACATTTTGAAATTGTCTTATTTTTGAAATTTTAATCTGAATGCGTTTCATTCTTAAAGTTTTTATTTTAAAATAAAACTGTTGTTTCATTTCAAAAATATTTTTGAATTCTTTTCTAATGAAATTGTCAAATTTTCAAAATATTAGTCTGAAATTTTTCAATTTTGAGGGCCTCTGTTTACAAATTTCTCAATTCCAAGCCATTTCATTTTCAATCATCCAATTTCAAACATATTTACCTAGAAATAATACAAGTTCAAAATTCGAAATTATTAATTATCAGTTTTTATAAATATTTAAATATTAATATTCAAACATTTTTTTAAGAAAGGATTTTCAAATCTTATATATTTTTAACGTTATGAAATAAAAATACAGAAACGTGAACATGCGTTTTTATTTCCTACCAGTCACATACAATAACAATCTCATTTATATGCTTCCCATTTAAAATTACTTAATTTTAAACTTTTTCTTATAATAAACCAATTTCCAATGTTCACAACTGAAAAATTTTCCATTTTTAACGGAAAATAATGAAAGTGAATTTATTTGTTGATCGTAGACAAATTTTTTAAATCAATTTCAATATTGAATTATAGTTTTTTATTTAAAACAATTTTGAATCACAAAATTTCAGAAGATTTTACTTCAAAACATTCAATTTAGTTCTCAATTTGAAATTTTCTAATAATAATCGCTTCTAATTAAAAATTATTTATTGCTATAGGTTTCAATTTCGACCGGCTTTAATTTTAAAAAATACAATTTAAATTCCTTTGAACTTTAAATGATCCAATATTCAAAATTGTGAAGATTTTTAATTAAAAATCATTCATTATATTATTTTTCTTTCAATTTCAAACGCTTTCATTTCAAAATTATTAATACTTATTGTTTCATTTTTTTTAATCTTAGTATTTAAAATGTTGTTCGATAATGGATTTTTAAAATGAAAATAAAAAATCTGCACCCTTCGCGGACACATTCTCATCGCGCTCATCGTGCTAAGCGCTCGGTCTTTGTATTTACGCCACATTTGTGCACAGGCCTTTTAAAATTAAAGGCCAAAAAACCGACAACTATAACTTTGTGATTGCGAATTCTCTTTTGTTAAAGCTCCTTCGGCTTTAACGAAGATATTCTTATCACGTAACGCGTGCTTCGCCCTCACTTTTGTCTAAAATATGAACTCGGGCTGGTACTGCTTAATTCAATATTGCAAAAAATTGTACAAGTTTTATTCTTCATGATTAGTTTAATATTTGCTCATTATTTCGTACTTATTTTGATTCTCAGCTACCATTAAAAATATATCATCTTAATACATTTATATCATTACAATTTATAATATGTATTGATATTGAAAAATATGTATGTTCATAATCTTGTTTTTAAAATGGAACAAAAGTGCAAATCATGTAAAAAAGCAATTTTTTGATTAAAATTTTTAATGCAACTTGTGTCGTTTTTTCATAAATTTCGTTTGTTTATTTTTAATGTTATTTTTTACGAGATAAACCAAAAATACGCATCCTAGCGTAAAGTGGCTCGAAGAAAATGTGTACATATAATTTAGGCGAAAAATTATATAAGTTAAAATTTTTTTGCAGCTTGTGTCGTTTTTCAAAAAAAAATTTCATTTTGAATGTATTCTTATAACAAAAATTTATGACAAATTTGTAGATCTTTTTTGAATGCACAATTTTTCTCATTTATGTTTTTTCGTATCTTGCATAGTTTTTACAAAGATTTGATTTTTTTTATTTCCAATGATATTTTTCATGATTAAAAGAAAAACTACAAATTCTATCAAAAATCATTAATAATAAATTTGTAGATCTTTCTTGAATAAAAAATTTATAGATATTTTTTGGGTCCACAATTTTTATCTTTTCTCGCATCTTGCATAGTTTGGTCGAAAAATGGAATTTTCGATTTTTCATTATTTTTTGTGCCGTCAAAATTTAAATTTTCAATTTTGCGAAAAAATGCAAAAAGTTGTTATGATAATCTCGTAGTGCCTTCAACTCTTAGTAATTCAAAATTTGTTTAATAATAAAATTTTGAAATGTTCATAGTTTCAATGTTGGGAAAAACAATCCAGGGAATTGTACGAGCATTTCCTGCTATCATCAATAATTATCAATTATTAAGCCTTACCAAAGTTCGTTGAACTGCTTTCTTCACATTCGTATGGATGAATGGATAGAAGACATCCAAGTCAAAAGGATCAATCTTGGAGACTACATTATTGCAAACAAGAGTCGATTTTTCGCCTAGTGTCTTATTTTCTCTTGGTATCATCAGTAAAGTTAAGTACTTAACATCAAAGAGAATTTGAATCGCTAATTTTTGTCTCAAATCCGGACTTGCGGATGTTTTCTCATAATAATATAAGGCTTCTAAGACAACTTCAACTATAAGTTGATGCAGGACACTCCTGAAAATTAATAATTCCACAATTTTATTATTATATTTTTATCAGTAAGTAGCGATTGGCCGATTCAACATTTTAACAATTTCAATCTTTTCTACGTTTAACTATTCATATGTTTAAGGCCATGTGACGAGTGGGTCACGTGACTAGATTCCTAACTTACTGTTAATTTTTTTTATTTCCTAACTTACTTTCAATTGAAGCAACAGATCGACTTGAAAATTTGAGATAATAAATAAAAAGCACTAAGAAATCTGGGTCTGGTCCTAAATTTTAATAATTATGGAAAAAGAAAACAAAAATTATTTACAAAAACAAACTTTTTTCATAATTATTAAAATTTAGGACCACACCCAGATATCTTAGTGCTTCTTATTATCCGAAATTTTCAACTTGATGTGGAGCTTCGTGTGAAAATAAGTTAGCAAATAAAAAAAGTTCCGGTTGGTAGGAATCTGGTCACGTGACCCACTCATCACATGGCCTTTAACGGTAGAAAAGTTCATTCGATTAAAGATTCAATGGTTTTCAACATTTTATATGTTAATTTTTGTTTTCTACATTTTTTTATTTAAACTGCCTTCGGTTAAGGGCCTAAAATGATTAGGCTGAATTAAAGAAAAACTACGTAAAAAATTAGCTTTATTTTTAAGCAAAAATTTCAGTTTTCTAAACTAATATTTTAAAAGTATCAAAAAACTGAATTAATAAACCCTAACAAGAAAATCAGAGTATTTTTCGTTGAGCTCATTGTTTCTCATTGAATAGTCTACTATTTCAGTTTTCTGGTCATAAATTCATATTTTTGCTTAAAAACTGTAATATACAGTTGAAAATGTAATTATTCTGATAAAAATGAAACAATTAAAAAAACTTCTTCTTGGTTAAAAATTCACATGTTTTGATGAAAAGTCACATTTTTGGGTTTGAAATTTAACTATTTCATTGACAATTAACATTTTTGTTAAAAATTTAACAATTTAGTTCATTTTTTTTCTTCATTGACTAAAAAATGTATCTTTGTTGAAAATTGATCCCTTTGAGTAGAAACTTGATCTTTTTGGATAAAAAAGAAACTTTTTTTGTAAATTTAAATAAATTGAATAAAATTTAAGAATTTTATTAGTTGATTTTAAATGCAACCCTTTTAGCAGAAATTTAATCTTTTTTGGTTAAAAATGCAACTCATTAGTTTAAAATTTATCTGTTCTAGTGGAGGATTGAACCATTTGGTTTAAAAATTATCTTTTTCACTAGAATCCAACTGTTATTTATTTCAAATTAAATTTTTTTAGAAGAAATATCAACTATTAAATTTGTTTTGAAAATTAAGTTTTTTGTTGGAAATTTAACTATCCCGCTTTTAGTTCAAAGCTGCTCTGCTTAAGTGGAAAATTCATCTCTTTGAGTGAAAATGTAAGTATTGTGTCCGAAATTCCTTTTTTGTTTTAGTTGAAAATTTAATTATTTCAATTTAAGGTAACCATTTATTTTATTTTTAGTTGAAAATTTCAATATTTGGCTTAAAGTTCAACTATTTTGTTAAATATTAATTTTTTTGCGTAAAGATTCATAATTTTATTTCAAAATTGATATCTTTCGTTGCAAATTTAACTATTTTTTATACGTCCCTTTCTTGGTTAAATTAAATTTTTATTTACCCAAAAATGAAATATTTTTTGGTTAACTATTACATTTTTCATTTAGAATTTAGAATTTCTGGTTAAAAATTCAACTAGATGATTACAAGTTGAACTACTTTTTTAAAAATCAATGTTTTTGGTTTAAGATTCATCTCTTTGTAAAATGTAACTATTTTGTTCAAAACTCATTTGATTTTGTTGAAAATTCAATTTATAACTGAAAATTTAACTATTCTAATTTTTATAGAAAATTTATTTTCTTTAATTGAAAGTTATTTTTTTTTATTGTAAACTCCTCCCTTTTGGTCAAAAGTCCATCATTTTTGGTTAAAAATGCAACTGCTTGATTGAAAATAATCGGTTTTGATTCAGAAAAAATTCAGAAGTTTGCTCTTATTTTGGTTGATAAATTAGTTTTTTAACTGAATATTCATTAATTGAATATTTGTTTGTAAAATAATCTTCTTTAGTTAAAAATAAAACTGTTTGGCTTAAATTTATTTATTATGTGGACAATTGTACTTTTTCGGTAGAAAATAATTTTTCTTCTCGGTTAAAAATTTATCTATTTAGCTTAAAATTGAAATCTTTGGTTATTGTTGAAAATAAGTTCTTTTTTGTTGAATTCAACTTTTATTAATCTAAAAATAAATTTTTTTATCTGAAATATCAACTATTAAATTTTTAGTTTAGAATTTATTTTCTTCGGTTCAAAACTCAAATACCTGGACAAAAGTTGAATTACTTTGTTAAAAATCAATGTTTTTGGTTAAAGATTCATCTCTTTGGTTGAAAATTTAACTATTTTGTTGAGAATAAGTTGTTTTTTTTGTTGATAATTAAATTTTTAACTGAAGATTTAACTATTCAAGTTTTTTAGAAAATGTGTCTTCTTAAGCTGAAAATTCTTTTTTTTTTTAATTGTAAATTTCTCCCTTTTGGTCAAAATTTCATCTTTCTGGTTAAAAATGCAACTGCTTAATTCAAAATAATCGGTTTTGATTGATAAGTTTACTATGTTGTTGAAAATTTGCTCTTCTTTTTATCATGAAACTATTTTGTTTAAAATTTCTTTTTGTATATGGAAAATTTTAATTTTTCGTTGGAAAATAATTAATCTTCTTGGTTTAAAAATTAGTTTTTTAGTTGAAAATTTAAATCTTTGGTTATTTTTTGATAATACGTTCTTTTTTGGTTGAATTCAACTTTTACTGGTCTACAATTAAAAAAATTTTTGGTTGAAATATCAACTATTATATTTTTAGTTTAGAATTGATATTTTTTGGTTAAAAACTTAAATATCTGGACAAAAGTTGAATTACTTTGTTAAAAATCAATGCTTTTGGTTGAAGATACATCTATTTGGTTGAAACTGTAACTATTTTGTTAAAAAATCTTTTTTTATTTGTTCAAACTTAATTTTTTAACTGAAAATTTAACTATTGCAGTTGTTGTAAGACATTCTTTTTTTTTGTTGAACATGCCACTATTTGGTTAAAACTTCATGCATTACTTAACAAAATTACTTTTTTCGGGTCGAAACTTAATATTCTGGTTTGAAAATTCATCTTTTTAGCTAAAAATTTAAAACTGACTATTTTTGTAAAAAATTCATCTACATATTTTATTGAAAGTTCACTATTTTCATAGAAATTTTAAGAATTTAAAGCATTTCAAATTAAAGTAAACATATTATCCAGATACTTCCATTTAATAGAATTTTTTTATTTATTTTCGTAGAAAAGCTACTTATTTCTCCTGTGTTTAGAGCATTTTGCCCATTGAAGTCTGTTCTCTACACATAATTTTGTTGTTGCTTTTTGTAACTTGGAGAAAGGTGTGCTCGAAGTTTAAGCTACAAAATTTAGTTTACATTCGAATAGTTTAAACGTTCAACGAGTCAAACAGAATGCTCTAATTTAATTTAATCAAAAAGTTTTAAATAGCAAATAAAATACTAACTTTGGAATACTATGTGGCACGAGCTTATTCAAATCCTTACAAATCGCTGCAAGATACTGTTGCAGGTGAACTGAGGGTTGATAAGGAACAAGAATTTCAGACTTTATCCTCTTCCCCTCTTCTGCTTCTTCCTCTATCGTAACTCTTTCCCATTCCGAAATCATCAAATGAACTCGCAATCCACTGACTGCCTCTTTCATCAAGTACCAATCTCGATGCTTAATCAGCGTATTTTTGTAAGTCTGGGCCCACACAGACCACACAGAAATAGTCTGCTCTCTCAAAACTTCACACATCTCCTGCCATTTAACATTCGTGACCAGAAGCCCCGAAGTCTTGAAAAGAGTGAAGCACTTGTTCAAATTTGGAGAGAGTAATGTCAACGCTTGTAAGAATCTCGCAGTGACAATGGCATTTATATTTTGTTTTCCAAATCTGGGTTGCTCAACGACACAATCTTCCTTCACGAATTTAGTTAAGCTGCTGATCATCGCCGCACTCACAGCTTGCAAGTCATTCTGAATCTCTTCCCGATCGCTGAATTTATTTGAAACTAAAGAAATGTTCATGTCAAGCAAATTTTCTTTGCCTGTCGATGTTTGCTCTGTTTCATACAAATACTGTTCGAGATCTGATAGCAGAACGAAGAGACTTTTGTCAAAATCTTCACACAGCTTCACTACATTTGGAGAATATCCTTTCGCTTTCATTAACAATGATCTCTTGTGGTCCAGGCCTACATTTTTGGAAAGGTTCTGGGGAATGTCAGTTGGAGAATCTTTCCAAACGAACCACCGCAAATCGTGTTCTGGATATTCGAACTTTTCGTTGGAAACTTTGAGGAGCAAGTCTGAGATATTTGTTTTTAGGTTCGACAAATTTTCCTTCCATTTGTCCGTGACGATCTCTTTTTTTTGAGAAAGATAGTTTTATTAAATACAGTGAAAGAAAGCTTTGAATAATACGAATAAAATCAGATATGGAATATTCTCCATATTAAGGTTACTTTTGATAGAAACTATTTTTTTTGCAAAAGTATTTTGAAATATGTGTTTCTTTTTAACGAAAATATTTATTGGTACTAGAAGAACTGAACTGAAAAATAGTTATTTCACGTTTTTTGAAACAATTTTTTGAAAAATCATGGGTTGTTTGCAACCCATTAGCATTAGTGGTCCGATTTCATAAAAATGAGTATTCTGCAGTTTTTTGGGGTCTATGAATCCGAATTTGAAAGCATATTCTATACGTAAATTAGGAATCTAAAAATACGGGTTTTGATAATATAAAAATTAAAGTTATTTAATTTAAAAAATGTATTAATGAAAACACTTAAATTTTGGCAAGAGTTTTCAATTCTACATCTTCCAAATGAAAGAAATTTCAAATGTAAATCAACAAAATTACATATTTTCTAATTGTAATACTTAAAACTTGCATTATATAAAATAAAATTAAAAATTAAAAACTCTTCACATTTCAAAGCTTATCTATTTAAAGTGCTACAATTTGTAGGAGCTAAAATTGAAATATCGTGAATGTTGAAAATTATCTAATTTTCATGATTTATATTTTAAGGGTATGTAGTTTTAAACGATTTTTTAGAATAGTTAACTTTTAACGACTTAAAATTTTTCAATATTCAGTTATGAAGATATAAAATTAGTCAATTTGAAAATGTATGAAGAAATTTTTTTCAGGATTTAAGAGTTTTCAATTCTATATCTTCCGAATTGAAGAAATTTCAAATGTAAATCATTAAAGTAACAAGATTTTTAATGGTTAAAATTAAAACTTGCATAATTCATAATTGCAATTTTTCACAATTAAAAACTCTACAATCTTAAAGATTTCAAATTCTAAAATTTTACAATTTTTAAAAGTTAAAATTGACAATTGTTGAATTTTGACAATTATCGAATTTTCACTATTTATATTTTAAAAGTATATAATGTTGAACGTTTTTTTAATAGTGCACTTTTAAAGATTTACAATTTAAAATTCTTCGATTTTTAAGATTTGAAATTGAAGATTTATTTATTTGGAACGTTCATAGTTTAAAATTATGTAATTTTGATCGTTTTATTAGAATATTTAGTTCAATTTTAAAGATATAAAATGAAAAATTCTTCTTTTTTGAATATTTAAAATTAGGAATTTTTAAATATTTAATTTTGTGTAATAGAAAACGATGCAATTTAGAGTTCTTTTTGCCGTATTTCAATTTTCGAGGTCTATGATTTCAAAATACTCAATTGTTAAGTTTTATACATATTTCAAGATTTTCAAATAAACCATCGTAAATGTTATCAAAAGTGAAAAGTTATCAATTCTAAATCATAACAATGAAAAAAATTTCAAATGTAAATCAACAAAATTACAAAATCTTTCATGGCCAAACTTAAAACCTGCATAATTCTTAATGGCAAGTTTACAAAATCGAAAACTCTTCAATTTTAAACATTTATAACTCAAAATTCTACCATGTAAAGAGTTAAAATAGAAAATTCTTGCATTTTAAAAATTAGCCAATTTTCACAATTTGTATTTTAAAAGTATATAATTTCGAAAGTTTTTTTTTTGTAAACCTTCCCTTTTGTAGATTTATAATAATTAAAAATTCTCGAATTATAATAATCTGCAATTAAAAATTCTTCCATTTTTAATATTTACAATGGAAAAAATAATTAATTTGAAACGCTTATAGTTTTAAATAATGTAATTTAGAACGTTTTATTAAAAAATGTAGTACAATTTTGAAAACTTCGAATGGAAAATTCTTCAATTTTGAATATTTGCAATCGAAGATATATCAATATTCAATTTGTATAATAGAAAATGATGCATTTTGAATTCTGTTATTTAATATTTCAATTTTATGATTAAAATTTTTTAATTTAATCAATTTCGATATGTCCGAACTTCGAAATTAAATAAATTTCAAATGTAAACCTTAAAAATAATAACATTTGTAATGGTCCAACTTAAAACTTGCATAATTCTTCATTGTAAGTTTGCAAAATTAAAAACTCTACAAACCTTAATGATTTACAATTCAAATATTCTAGAATTTAAAGAGGTAAAGTTGAAGCATCTCTAATTTTTAAAATTATCGAATTTCCACTATTTATATTTTAAATGTATAGAATGTTTAGCGTTTTTTCTTTTTTTGAATAGTACACTTTTGAATATTTACAATCGGATATTCTTCAATTTTTAATATTTACAATCGAAGATTAATTACTTTGTAATCTTTAAAGAGTAAAATTATTTAATTTTGATCGTTTTATTAAAACATTTAGTTTAATTTAAAAGATATAAAATGAAAAATCTTCAATTTTAAATATTTAAATTTTGGGAATTTTTCAATATTTAATTTGTATAATAGAAAACGATGCAATTTTGAGCATTGTTGAGTCAGGTTTCGAGATCTATAATTTCAAAATACTCAATTGTGAAAATTTATTCAGTTTTAAAGATTTGCTAAAAAAAATTCATCAATGTTGTCGAGAGTGAAGAGTTATCAATTCTAAATCATAAAAATCCAAGAAATTTCAAATGCAAATCAACAAAATTACAACATTTCTAATGGTCTAACTCAAAACTTGCATAATTCTCAATTGCAAGTTTGCAGAATTTAAAACTCAAAACATCTAAAAACTCAAGCATTTTGAAAAATATCCCATTTTTCGCCATTTATATTTTAAAGTGATATAATTTCGAAAGTTTTTTTTTGTTGCTGAAAAGTTCACTTTTGCAGATTTAAAATAAATGAAAATTCTCTAGTTTTAATGATTTGCAATATAAAATGCTTTAATTTTTAAATTTCCAATAAAAGATTCATTCATTAGGACCGCTTGTAGTTTTAAATCATTTAATTTTGTACGTTTTATTAGAAAATTTATTTTAATTTTGAACAATTAAAATGGGAAATTCTTAAATTTTTAATATTTTTAATCGAAGATATTTCAATATTTAATTTATATAATATGAAACGATGCAATTTTGAATTCTTTTGTTTTTTAATACTTCAATTTTATGGTTTACAATTTTTAATTTAATCAATTTCAAGATGTATGAAGATAAACCCTTAAATTTGTTCAAGATTTAAAAGTTTTCATTTCTAAAACCTCGAAATGAAAGAAATTTTCAATGTAAATCATTAAAATAACAACATTTGTAATGGTCAAACTTAAAGCTTGCATAATTCTAAACTGTGAGTTTGCAAATGGAAAACTCTTCAATTTTAAAGATTTACAATTCGAAAATTCTACAATATTAAGAGTTAAAATGGAAAATTCCTGAATTTTGAAAATTATAAAATTTTAATTGATTATCTACATTAAAAGTATGTAATGTTAAACATTTTTCGGTATAATTCGCTTTTGAAGAGTTACAATTGAAAATTCTTCAATTTTAATAATCTGAAATTAAAAGTTATTCCATTTTTAGATTTACAATGGAAGATTTATTAATTTGCAATGTTTATAATTTTAAATTATGTAATTTTGATAGTTTTATTAGAATATACAGTTCAATTTTGAAGGCTTAAACTGAAAAATTCTTAAATTTGGGAATATTTGCAATTGAAGATGTTTCAATATTTAATTTGTATAATAGAAAGCGATGCATTTTTTATTCTTTTTTTATAATGGTTCAATTTTAAGACTTAAAATTATCAAATATTTATTTATGAAGATTTAAAATCTAAATTTATTCAATTTTAAAGGTATTTAAATAAAAAATTTTAAATTTTGTCAAGAGTTTTCAATTATAAATCCTGGAAGCTGAAGAAATTTCAAATCTATATCATCAAAACCACAGAATTTTTATAGAAAAACTTAAAACTTGCCCAATTTTGAATTGTAAATTTTCGAAACTTAAAACTTCAATTTTAATGATTTAAAATAGAAAATTCTACAATTTTTAAGAGTTACGTTTGAAAATTTTTAAGATTTCCAATTGCAAACTCTAGAATTTCAAAGATGTATAAATGAAATTTCTTAAGTTTTTAAGATTTTGAAAACTGAGAGTCAAGATTTCGATTCTAAACCTTTCAAATTTAAGAATTTCTAAGATTATCATAATCTAAAAATTTTTTAATCTAAAACTTAAAACTTTTATAATTTTTAATTGTAAATTTTCGAAATTAAAAACTCTTCAAGCCTTCAATTTTAAAGATTTACAATTCATAATTTTGAAATTTTAAATAGTTACAGATGAAAATTCTTGAATTTCGGAAGCATATGTAGAATTGCAAATTTTTCAATTTTTGAGTAATTTTTATCGTTGCTTTAATAGTTCAATTTTGAAGATTTAAAATTCTGATAAATTATGAATATTTACAATTAAAGACTCTTCAATATATATAAAACCTAACACTCTCTTGTACCTAAGTAGGATAAACTAAAAATCGATATGAAAGAATAATAGTTTCTGAGAGTAATTTTAAAAATTAACAATCAGAATTCATATTTTATTAAGTCTGTAACTTGTAAGTGAAAAATAAGGAAAAGTAATTTAATCACGATTTTAACGCTTTTTTAATATACGTACACTTGGAAGCAAAAGAGATCTTTATATGGAGAAACGCCCATTTATTAATTTAATTAAAGATTATAAATACCTTTCACCCGTTTGGTAAGAAGTGGCTGGAAAAATTCAGACCAAAAATTCACACCAGGCAAAGCCAAATCTTCCCAAAAAGAGTTCCAATTTTCGGGAACTTGGACAGCAAGTGCTTCTTCTCGAATAACGTGTATACCTTTAACTGATGTCACGAGATAAAGTAATTTAGAAACCTCTAAATCAGTAAAACTTCTTGTCCATTCAAGCCACGATTTGAGGTTCTTTTGAAGATCTTCCAAAGCGACACCGGAAAATTCAACTCTTGCAAAGGGTTTGTGTGTTTTTGTGACTGATGGAAGATATTTCTGCAGTAAATGTTGATCTAAGTCGAGCTGAGAAAGCATAACAGAAGCTTCTACTTCTATCGATTCTTTAATGTGTTGTGAAATCAGTCCTTGATTCTCGTTTGACTCTGTGGAATCATGAGACCATAAGAAATTATTAGCATATTCTAAATTTAAAAGACAATTTTAGATTCATGAAGAGGGTTGCTACAAAATTCCAATCTCGAAATTCTCGAAGTTTTTTCTAACCAATTTTTCATTTTTCCTGACCACTCCAAATTTTTCTCTAAGAGCAAAAAGAATTTTAAACGCAGGGGATCAATAAAAATAATGCAAAAAACGTTTTTTTCTAAATTTATTTTAAATGATTTTACTGACAATAGCCAACCAGAATTTGATAAGGATTATTCACAATTTACTTAAGATATGCTCTAAAGTACATTAATATTCACCACATAGTTGAGTTTTCAACTAAAAAAAATTAGTTTTCAACCAAAAATGAAAAGTATGTATTTTCAATTAAAACGATTAATTTTCCACCAAAAAACAAACGAATTTTCAACAAAGTAGTTAAATTTTCCACCAGTCATACATCTTCTATTTCAAAAATGAATTCTCAACGAAAAGTATAACAGTTCATATTCCCACGAATTAATATTTTTACATTAAAAAAAAGTTTAATTAAACCAAAAATTTGCATTTTTACGAATTAGTTGTATCTTTAAACAAAAAAGACTAATTTTTCACGAGAGTTGAATTTTCGACCAAGAAAGATTTTTCAGTCAATAAATAATAATCAATATAAATATATAATATATATATAATATATAAATATATATAATAAATATAATAAAAATAGTTGAAATTTCTACTAAAAAGGACAACTTCGCAACAAAATTCATGAATTTGGAACAAAAAAGATAAATTTTTAATCAAGTATAGAATAGGTAAATTTTCAATCAGAAAAAAAAATTTCCACCAATTCACCTAATGCGATTATTTTTCTACAAGATACGAATTTTCAACAACAGTTTAATTTTCACCTTTAAACAGTTAAATTTTCAACATAAAATAGAATAGGTAAATTTTTAACCAAACAGATGAGTTTTCAACTAAAAAAATTAAATTTCTATCAAAAAAAGACAATTTTTCGATAAAAAATGAAACAGTTTAATTTCCCAATTAAAAAAATTATTTTCAATCAAAAATCTATATTTTAACAAAAAAAAATGAACTTTTAATGAAACAGATCAAAGTTTCAGTGAAGGAGATTAATTTTCTACCAAAATGAATTAATGTTTAACAAAATACATGCATTTTTCAAGGAGTTTTCGACCAAATAGATCAATTTTTAACAATAGAAGTGAATGTAAAACAAGAAAATGAATTAGTCACCGAGAAGATTATTATTCTACCACAAAAGACGAATTTTTAACCAAGTAGTTGAAATTTCAACTGGAGAAGATAAGTTTACAACCAAAAATGAAAAACTTACGTTTTAGGATTAAAAAATTAATTTTTAACAAAACAGTTGAATTTTGAACAAAAATAAAAGGTTTTTTAACTAAAATGGGGAATCATCAATTAAGAAAATGAATTTTTAACAAAGTATTTCCACTTTCAACTTAGTAGTTGAATTTTGAACCGGAAAAGATGAATTCTCAGAGAAAAATGTAATTGTTGATATTTCAATCAAAACGAATTTTTAGTTCAAACCAAAAATAGTTGAAATCAAACAAAAAAAAAGAATTTTTAACAAAGTAGTTGAATCTTCAACGAAAACAGATTATTTTTTAACTAAGAAATTATAATTTTCGACGAAAAATATGCAGTTTTTAACAAAATAGGTGAATTTTCAACCCCAAAAAATTGGTTTTCCTTGATATTCTCTAACCAGTTTTATATTCCCTGATTTTCCCTGACCAGTTCAAAATTCTCGGACTTTCCCAGACTTTCTGGAATTTCCGGATTTGTAGCAACCCTGAAAAAGTTAAATTAAAATGAATTACTCACTGACAAAACAAGCATAGATGAGGGCAACGGTTTCCATAAACATTTTAATACTCATTTTAATCCGATTTCTAACACTATGATGATTTTCATCTGTGATTATGCATTTAATAGCCTGACTTCTAAGTGATATCAGTTTATTGAGTAGATCTGCTGAAGACGCTTCCTCAAGTAATACTAACGATGCAAGGCAATTAGCAGCAGACTAAGAAAGTTGAAAAAGTTAGTTACAGATTATTTATTCACTTTTACATTTTTTATGATTTTATAGAAGTTTACAATACAAAATATAAAGTAGCGCTAGTAGCGTAGGTTGATTATTCTCAAAATTTTGTATAAAATGTGCCCAGGATGAGGCCAAATTGCGTATTTTTAAGTATATATTGCAAAAATAGTGTCAATTTCAGTGTATTCTTAAATTTTTAATAACTTCCAAAATAATCAACATTTTTCAAGCGTCTTTTGCTCATTTTGAAGCTATTTTTCACTATATCATAACAGCTTATTGGTATAGATTATAAAAAAATTCTTATTGATTTGCAAGAACTTGCAGTTGTAACAAAAAAGTTGGAATAATTTTGAAAACATTTTTATCTGTAAGCAAATAAAAATAAAAATGAAGTAAATATATATTTTAATGACATTTTATAGAAAATTCATGATTATATGTTTTATATATTCTGCAAAAATATTTTTGTTACCACAAAAAATATTGCAATTTTTCCAACATTTTTTCCAACTTCAAGTCCGTGTAATTCTATAAGGCAATTTTCGCGATTTATATTCGTAAGCGCTACATAAGATACAGTGAAGAAATATCTTAAAAATGAGTCCAAGAACATTTGAAAAATATTAATTATTTCGGAAGTTATTCAACCCTTTGAAGTTAAATTTTTTAGCTCTGACAAAATTAAAATTAAGAGAACTTAATCAGTCATCAAACAAATATTTTATATCGCAAAATTACATTGCCTTTTTGGTAATAAACTTTCATTTCTGTGATCAAAAGCGTTGGAGCCCTTTCTGAAATCTTCCTAATCCATCTGAAATATTTATCAAATATTTTAAATGTTTGGGAAATATTGGAAATAATTGTAAAGTCTATCTGAAATCTTGGCAAAATATTTCAAATATTTTATAAATATTTGATAAATTTTTTAAATGGTGAAAATATTTGGATAGTCATTGAAATCGTTCAAATCTATCCGAAATCTTAATGAAATAGTGGAAATCTTTGGGAAATTATTGAAGCCTATGATATCTTTTAAATCTATCCAAAATCTTTCCGAAACCTTTGAAATCTTTGTGATATCTTTGGGAAATCATTGCAAACTTTTTAAAATCTTTGGAAATCTTTGTAAAATATCAAAAACATTGTTGAAGAATTTAGTTTATTTTTACAATGTTGAAATCTTTGGGAAATCATTGAAGTCTTTGTGAAATTCTTTTAAACTATCCGAATTCTTTCCGAAACATTTGAAATCTTTTTGAAATCTTTAGAGACTCATTTAAATCTTTGTAGAATTTAAAAAATATTTGATATTTGTGAAATTGTTTAAATATTTGCAAAATATTTGAAATCTCGAAGTGTTTTGGAAATCATCTTTGAAAATATTTTTGAAAATATTTTTGAAGTGTTTGGTATATTATTGTAATGGTTGCGATCTTTGCAAAATCCCTGAAGTCTTTATGAAATCTTTTAAAACTATCCGAAATATTTGTCAAATCCTTTAAATATTTGCAAAATATTTGAAATCTTTGGGATGTCATTGAAATCTTTTTAATCTATCAAAAATCTTTGCAAAATTATTCAAATATTTCAAAAATATTTGGTAATATTTGTAAAAATAATTTAAATCTTTGTGAAATCTTTTGAAAATCAATGAATACTTGGTGAAATCTTTTAAATCTCCGAAATATTTGCGAAATTTTTTTAAAATTTGCGAAATAATTCTAATCCTTGTAAAATCTTTAAGAAATATTTGAAATATTTTTGAAGAATTTGGTAATATTTGTGAAGTTATTAAAATCTTTCTGAAATCATTGATGCCTTTGTAAAATTTTTAAAATCTATGCCAAAGCTTTGAGAAATATTGGAAACTTTTTATATCTTTGGGAAAGCATTTAAATATTTTGAAAATCGTTGGAAACCTTTGCTTAGAAATCCTTAACATTTTTGAAATATTTAAAATCATTTAAATCTATCCAAAATTTTTAAGAAATATTGGAAACCTTTTATATCTTTGGAAAATTATTGAAATATTACTTGAATCATTGGAAATCTTTAAAATATTCCTTAAACGTTTGATAATATTTGTAAAATTATTGAAATCGTTGCGAAATCAATGAAATCTTGGATCTATCCGAATTCTTTGCAGAATATTAGTCAAATCTTTGAGAAATCATTACAGTGTTTGTAAAATTTGTCTGAAATCTTTAAAAATCTGCGAAATATTAAACATATTTTTTAAATATTTGGTAATATTTGTTAAATCATTGAAATCTTTGGGAAATAATTAAAGTCTTTGTAAAATATTTTAAATCTATCATTACGAAATATTTGAAAACTGTCAAATCTTTAAAAAAAACCATTCAAATGTTTAGCCCTTGACAGATCCTGTGGGGGACAAATGTGCCCCACGCGAAATTCATTTCATTCCCCTGAGCAAATATCTCTGATTTTCGGGTGCACACCCTACCCATAATTCAGTTCGACTATGTATGGACTATGTGAAATGTTGCCAGTTACTCGCTGTCCGTCAAGTGAGAAGGGTCTGCTGAGCACTTGGGGCACATTTGTCCACGAGAGGATCCGTTACGCTCGAGTTTCGTCACGGTAAGTCAATATCATATTTTCATGTAAATGAGCGTATTTAACGTATATGTACAGTATATCATGATCTTTTTATGTTTCGAATTGATTTTTTGTAATTTAAGTGAAAATTATATGTAAAAATTTCTAAAAATGTGATAGATACCAATGTGAAGATGTTTTCTTTAATTTTATTCATACAGTGCTCATAAATTCCAGTAATAAATAAATTATTAAATAAATAATGAATAATTAACAGGCCTCACAGTCCCTATGTGAATAAAATATAGGGACCGAAGGCTACTTTTTTTCACGCTAATAGAATACTTTTTTAACTCTCAAAGTTTAACAAACAAGTTCAAGATAAATTAATAAGACTTCAAAACTATTCCAAAGAATTCTAACTGGCTGGACTAAATTTCCGTAAAATTCATGAAAATTCAAGGTGAATTAAAAAAATTGAAATGAATTTAAAAAAATCTGAGAATATGAACAAAAAACTCAATTGAATTTAGTAACTTTCAAAATGAGTTTACCAACATTCACGGAAATCCAAATGACTTTCATGAAATGCCTGAGAAATCAAGGATCAATTAAATTAAAACTTTTAGAAATTAAAAAAAATCTATTTAAATAAATAGAATTTAGAAAAATTCAAGTGGATTAAAAAAATTGAAGAGAGTTTAAAGGAATTCAGGATGGATTAAAAAAAATAGATAACACTTTAAATCTTCGAAATCCTAATAATTTTTAACTTAAAAAAGTGACTAATGACGTCAAAAAATTTTAATGAACTGGAAAAATAAAAAAATCCATTGATTTCAGTAATATTTGAGTACATTTAGAATAATTTAAGGGAAATAAGAATAATTCGATGAAATTCATGAAAAAAATCAAACTGCTTTTCAAAAGAATTCAAGTTAATTGAAAACTGTTTAAAAATATGAAAAAATCCATTGACTGAAGTAAAATTAAGTAAATTTCGAAGAATTAAATTGAATTTGAAACATTCAAAAGAATTGCAAAGAATTTAACAGAATACAGGGTAAATTCCAAAAAAGTGGCAATTGTGAATAATGAGTTAAAAAAATTCAAAAGAAGTTTAACGAATAAAAAAAAGTTTTTTTGAATTGAATAATTCAAATTTATTTAGAATAATTTAAGGTAAATAAGAAGAATTCGCATAAAATTCATGAAACCCCGAGCTGAATTTAAAAAGTATTGAGTGAATTGAAAATTCTTCAAATTATTTTAAAATTCAGCAGGTCTGCAGTAAGTTTAGAAACATTAAAAGGGCATTCAAAAGAATTTAATGAAATGCCTAAGAATTTAAGGTGAGTTAATAAATCTTCAAGATGAATTTAACAAAAAACGTTTTTAAATCCATTGAAATGAGTGAATTTAGGAGAATTCAAAAGAATTTAGGATAAATTAATAAAACTTGACGACGAATTAAAAAAACCCTCACTTCTTATGAAATAAGTTAAAAATTTCTATGTAATTTGTTTTAATAACCTAAAATATTTTATATCTCTTTAAAAAATTTGAAATCCCTTTAACTTTTTAAGGGCCAATTATATCATTGAATTAAGTAAATTTAGCAGAATTCAATTATATTTCCTGAAATCTTGAAAAACGTATCCAAATACACTGAGAGCTTTAAAATCCCTTAAAATCCTTGAAATCTTCGGAAATAGTATCAAATACTGTGAAATCTTTTAAAATATCGATATCTTCCGAAATTTGAAAAAATTCTGTATCTTAAAATATTTCCCTTCAAATTAATGAAATTAATAAAAACTTCCTTGGAATCTTTAAGAATTACCAATACATTTTTAATAAAAAGCTTTTTTAAATGTAGAGGTTTTAAAAAATACCCTAAACTTCTAAAATTTCCTTTAAATTATTGAAATTTATTAAAAGTTTCTCGGAATCATTAAAAATTCCCAGTAATATTTAAAAACAACTTAAAACAATCCAGAAATAGGGCCTGAACTGAATAGTGATTAACCCGTGAGTTAATTGATTGAAATAAAACTGACTTGTTGCGAACTTTTCATTTAAAAAAGTGACTAAAAAGTGATTTGAGGGAAAAAATCACTAATAGTGACTGTCAGACAGTCCTGATTACATTTTATAGTTACTCCTTACAGAGATTTTATGATTTTTGCTTTTATCTTCAAAATGCTTGACGAGGAAGCTTTAATCTTATTATACATTTTTTGTAAGTTCCGTCATGAGCTGCAAATAGGGTACAAATCTTGAAAATTGGAAATTTTATGGACCTTATCTAAAAATAAGGTATCAAAGGGGATATAGGGACCGGCCTGTGAGATCTGAATTAATTTTTTTTCTCTTCGAAGATGTCGAACAGATACGAACTAAGAAGTGCCGATGCTGTGACTGCAGTATCACAGGAAAAAGAGAGAGAATTTGCCATCGACCATCTTTCCGAAGATGAGGAGGAGGAGGAGGATTGTGAGGAATTGTTGACGGATTCTGAATCTGAAGAAGAAGAGAACAATG
>JAAAKG020188506.1:1663-24964 GCA_010014905.2 Druon quercuslanigerum | reverse complement strand
ATTCGGAAATTATCTAGTAGAAGGGAAAAGTACATATGTAAAAACGTAATATGAAAATAATATTTTGTAGATATTTATCAGACTGTGCGTTGATATCTGTGAAGTTTAAATATTAAATAATTGCTTTTCTTTGAAGCCCATTTTAAAAAACGAAAGAAATTATACCTTGGTAATATTAATAACAATAATAATCTAAATTAAATTTTAATCATGCAGGTTGGAGAATGACATCTTCAGAATTAGCTTGCTTATGAAATATGTTCTTGTACGTGGAAAACAAGGAGAAAAATATTTTTTTAATTAACACAGCGTCGTTTTTACATTTTTGATGAATATTTTTAAATTTTAAGGGTAAAATGATTCTTTTTGCAAATTTTACTTTAAATTCCGTGCCATTTTTGTCACTTATGAGAGATTAATAAAGGTTTTTCTTGTTTCAGATTATCCAAATTTTTCCACTTTTTCAAAATCCACAAAACAATATAAAAAATGGCATCATTATTTTGAATTTTGTAAAAAAAAGACATTCTTTATAAAAAAAACACTTTTTCTTAATTTTTGTTATGAGTAATAGGTATTGATATATTCTACCTAACATAAATTTTAATTTTTTTGTTTTTCGGAAGAAAACAATTTTTTTGATTGTTTTCCAAAACTTGCCCTTTTTACATTTTTTGAGATCTTATGATTTTTCTTATTTGAGTTTATTCACATTTTTATACTCTTTCATAATCCAGAACAAATTTAAAAAACGATAAAATATAAAAAAATTATTTTGGACCTTTGAAAACAAAAAAACTATTTTTTTGTCAAACACCTCATCTTTTTCGGCCTCGAATATGGAGAAATAATATTTTCTGACATAATGCACCTATCATGAATTTTTCATTTCGTGTTTTTGTGTTCTTCCGCAGAAAAAATTATTTTTGATTTTTTTCCGAACCTTGTCTTTTTTGCAATTTTTGAGACTTTCCTGTTTAAGTTTATCCAGTTTTTTGGACTTTTTCAAAATCACCTTTTTTGTTCTGAAAATTTTCAGGAATAATAGCAGATTCCAATAAAGTCTAGCTACCATACATTTTTTGGGTAATATTATTTTCTTTTTCAGGAGAAAAAAAAACATTTTTGATTTGTATTTAAGTAAATTTTTTTCTTAAAAAAGAAATAGGTGTATTCTAATAAATTGCAAAATTGACACCGTTCTTAAAGTAAATTTTGAAAAAAAAACTCTATACCTTTTAAACAGGGCTCTTCAGCGAGTGGGAAATTCAGCCGCAAATAATCATTTGCTCTCGCTGAAGACCCCTGCTTTAAATACTAAAATATTCGTGAAAAATATAAAATTATCACTATGTTAATTTAAACAAAATAAGTGTCTCCTCATTTTTATTGTACAAAAATATATATTTTTTTAAGCAAGCTTATGTAATTTAAAAGTAACAAATTTAACTTTTTTTGAAAGACATTAATCATTGTCAGACAAACTTTATGATTGATGGAAACCGCCGTAATAATGATTTTTTCAAACCTTAAAATATCTAAATTCCGCAATATAATGACTAATATTAGTTTGCGAAAAACATAAATGATTAATTGAGGTTTCTAACAAAATAATCAACAATTCTAACAATAATTTAAATACAATAATTCTACATATCATTTTTCGTATAGAAGGCGGTTTCCAAGGCGGTGCAAAAAACTTGCTAAGTAAGTCGTTTGCTGAACATCAATTCGAAAGCTTTTTCTTATGAATGATGTTGTAGAGTACTTTCTCAATGGAAAGCTTTTAGATTGTTCAGGGCAGATGTAAAGTCCTATTTCAGATGATGCTTTAGGATATTTAAATGCATCCTTTGTTTTCAATTCGCTAATGTGAAATGATTTAACATTTATATCCGAGTAATCAATTGGAAAAACGTTTAGACTTATTTCCACGCGTCTACTGAATATCGGACGTTTTACCAGAATCTTAGAAGTTGAGTAAATTTCAGATAATCATCCAAAAGTTTTTGATAGTGGATTTCTAAGCGTTCGAATAAGTTTTTTTATTATTCCCAGTAGATTCTCAAACGGAAATGCCGAATAGATTTTTAACGCTCCTTGCATCTGTCTAACATCGTCACTCAAGTTTATTAAATTGTGGACATTGATGCTCTGTATACTTTCTCCATAAAGCTCAGGTAGTTTGAAAAAAAACTTCAGCAAAAGATCATCGGCAATTATAGTGTGGGTAAGTGCCAAAGTGCCAAAGGACACAAAAAGCGACTTGCCATCGACAAGTACAAAAAATGCCCATATAAGCTTTTTGGCAAAATCGATTTTAGAACAAAAGGTCAACCACACAGTAAGAAAAATCTATAGTGAGTTTCTTTCCAAATGGCTATGTCTTCTGAATCAAAAGTTTTTCTGTGAATCTTCGTCGAAATTGATCCTTTTAATGACGATAAAATATCCTTCTATAGCTGCCTCTGGAGATGTCCTAGCTTTCCTGATTCGTCGTTTTGCCAATCCGTTTTTATAATAAAGTTTTCATAACTCCATTACAAAGAAGATGCATGTAAACGAGAATGACTCGGCGTACGGGATCGAATCCTGAACTACGAAGCAAAGGTGTTTGCACGTTTGGATGATGATGTCAGTTGCTGGTCTTTAGTTTTTCTCTGGGCAGTGAATGAGGCCTTCGTTCTTTTTTGACATTTCGCTTCCAAGAAGATCCTTTTACCGCTATGAGTTTTTGCCTATATCCGAAAAAAGCAACTACGTTTATAGCGTCTATATTGACTAAAAGTTTAATTATGTTTTCTTTGAAAGCTTCTTCTGCGATCTTGTCCTATAAAACACTTTATAAACCCGTAAAGAATATACGACGCATCTGTCCCTCTCTACGATTTCATGGATTTTATTCTATTGCCAGTTTGTTTTGAGCCCAACAATATCTCAACAGATTTTGGTAAATCTCTGTGGCCGTTTTCGCGGAGCAAGATTAATAGTTCACGTAATGCTGTCCTTGTTAAATTATTGGTGTGTTTATAAGCCCATTCTCTCAATCTCTCTCGCATAGTTTTCGAGTCTTTTGGTTTATTGCCGCCAGACTCCATATCATTTTGAAGTTCTACCTCACAGTTCTCAAATAAGTTCTCCATTTCATTTTTCTCATCTGTATCGTACTCTGATGATGAAGCGAAACTTTCCGTAAGAGTATCCGCACTAAAAAGTAAATTTTGCATGATAAATGATGAAACTAAGAAATATTTTTTTATATAAAAGAAACAAGAGCACTCAGCAATAATAAAACGATTGAACAAATTGTTCTGTGAATCGTATGTTTTAAGAACGTGGATTGGGAAATATATTTCTTAACTCGGAAGTAAGTCTTTGTATGTACATAAATTACTCTTATAACCTAAATCAGAATTTTTTTTATATTAAGAAAGCGGATCCAACAAGACTAAACATCTATTGAAAACATTTTTAATGTTTTTTGTTTGTTCCTGGGTACAGTTTATTATAAATATATCAATTTTTTGTATACTTTACTTCTCAGAAGGCGATAATGAACAGTCAGAGGCATTATCATTTCTGAGAACAAATATGATATACGCAAGAACTAGAATACATCATTACATAATACAATAAATATTTAACTAAATTTTTACAGTTTTACATAACATTCTCTATGCAAAGAATGCTCTAAATAACGATTTTGATATCTGATACAAAAATTAGAACAATATAAAGAAAAATTATGGTTGCCCGGAAACGCCAGATCAGGGTGTGTTATTAAAAAAGTAATAATAATAAATTTTAGGTTAGGTTCCTTGATTTTGATGATTTTTGTCCTTGTAATACACTCAAATTCCAGTTAAATCAAAGCTCATTTATGTCAAAGATTAGATATATTAAAACGCACCGCCCAGTTATTTCACATTTTGCATCCCCTCCACTTAGCAACATAGTAACAACACAGATACACACGGCACACGTATAAAGCGCACTCGTTCATCTTCTCCGCCCCAATAGACTTTGGTGGGGTTAAGGAGAATTTGACGTAACCGAACAGTTTTCATTTCGAATGTATTGACTTAACTGGAAGTTGAGTGTATTACTATAAACTTGAGATAACAAGTCAATAGTACATCGCTATTGTGTATTTTTACATTGCATAGTGAAGAGGTTAAATTATAAAAAAAATTAATAGTTAACATAACTCATAAAATAAATAAATTATGAAAACCTTATTAAGAACGTAGATATGAGAAAATTAGGATGTTTATTTTCCAACGTTAACATGTTTACTTACTGTGGAAAGACAGAATAATCCGTAGCGTCTTCGTTTTCTCCTAATATCATACTATCCGATGGCGAGCAAACGTCGAACTCAGATATGGATCTAGCCGACGATACGTTGAAACATTTTTTTTTGAAAGCTATTCATTTTCGTCACTATTATATTTCTTTATCCTTGATCTTCTGAAAATGCGAGATTTGCAAAGCCTATAATAATTTTTCGACATGTTTATGTTCTAAATTGCCCAGCGTCACAACGTGAACTAGCATTCTTTTAGTTCAGTGAAACAAAAATAATGTAGGAACTGCTATAATATCGATCTTGCCATATGTGCATAGGTAAATAATAGTTTCACTTCGATCAGATGGATAACTGATCGGTCGAAAAATTTAAGAAACAATCGATTTAATGAATTTATGAAACAGTATATGAAAAATAAAAACGAACTTCTTAATAGACTTATGCCGAGTAAACGTGAAAATTGGCCCTTTAATATGCCGTCCGTGGGCCGGACTCTGGTTTGTTGACTTAAAACATGCTTTTCCACAGTAGTGAAGAATTTAGAACTAGCAATGGACCATTGCTAGGCCAGATTCTGGCTTATCTTCTGAAAATTTGATTTTCCGGAGAAGAACAGATATTCGGCACGGCGATGGGCCGATGCTGTGCCGAACTCTGGTTTTCTCACATTCCAAATGACTGGTCGTAGTAAAAGCGAAAGTGGGCCCAGTTAAATGCCGTCAATGAGCCCGACTCTGAATTTTTTCTTTGGGAACTGGAAGCCGTAGTAGAAGTGACTATCGGCATGGTATAGAGCCGATACTGGGCCAAGTTTCGGCTTAAGGTCCCTAAATTTGGAAAGCCGACGAACACCGATTTAAACACTGGGATTGGTCCTATGACAAAAGCTGTCTGTTGGCTACCGTGATCAGGGCAATACTGTGCCGTACTTTCAGCTACGGCAACTCGCACTTGGGGACTTATAAATACTTACTAGGTAAAATAATCTTCCTGGTAATATGAATATTCTTTGTCAAAAATAATTCAGTCTTTCTTTTTATAGATTTGAATATTTTACATTTTCAGAATTGATTTCGGATACATTTTCTGACCTGTATGGGAAGGAATTTTCAAATCAGCTGAGCCGTTGGTTTTCGGGCGCCGTAGACAGAGGAGGAAAAAGGAAGAGACTTCGGGAAAAACCAAGAACTGGATGAACACACAAGTCAGGAAGAGCAGACGCATAAAAGTCGCAGATAAGAACATACCTTAGCAAAAAATATATTATTATTTTAAAAATTGTTATTCATTATTATTACAAACTAAACTTACAAGCAGTGTTGTTTATTACCTTAAAATTATTTTTTAACTACTTTTTTCTTTGTAAAATAAAAATATTTATAGTTGAATAGGAAATATAATGTTTATCTTAATGACCTTTAAATTCTAAATTCTTAACTTTCGCCTTCGAACTAATTTTTTTTAAGTTGTTAATTTTACTTATTAATTTTGAGTAAAAATTTTTTCAACTATCCGTTAGTATATTCGAAACAAGTAGTATATACACATAATAGCGTCATCATCCCATAGATATGCCAGTATAGGTCTCAGGAATGGCTGTCTGCACCGTGCCATGAATGGCTTTCAGTACTGCGCCAGTACTGTGTGCTATTAGGGCAGTACTGCGCCAGTTCTGATATTCAGTGCTGGGCCACACTGGCAGCCCAGTACAGAATAGAATAGATACGCCAGTGAAGACGTCAGCAATGGCTGCCAGTACCGCGACAGTACCACCCAGTACGGGCGCAGTGCTGCGCCCGTAGTTAATTTCCCATTGGGCAGGGTCAGATTGCCAGATTTCATATGCAATCAGTTATTAGTATTTAAAAACATTCTAGATTCTGCGCTTTGTTTAATCGAAATATTCAAGTTAATCAAATTGCTTGTACATTGATCATAATTTAAATGAAGAGCATTTTTTACCAGAATGTTACATTGTTTTTCTATCAGAAATGTTCTGAAATAATCGGGCGCAGATCTCGAAAAGTGCCTGAAGGAAATGGAAACGAATGGATAGCTTCTATGAGAGCCTTGTGTCAGAGACTAACAATAATAATACCGATAATGATAGTACTATAAAAATAATAACTAGATGTAGAGCAGAAATTTCCCAAGAGGCCCTACTATTTTAGACATTGAAATGAAAATTAAAACTAAGCAGTGAAACATAATCTACTCATTAGTATTAAGTCACGTAATACAACTTTTAAAGAAAAATACATTAATTCATTTACAAAGTGTGAATGGACCTGTCTGTATCCTTTAATTAACAATTTATTCTTTCGTAAACTAATTATGAAAAATTAATGAAAATTTCAGGTGATGCCGTAAAAATTAGTGCAATTAACAATAGCGTTCTCAACATTATGTTATTTTTATTGATCCTAATTTATATAATTTTTTAATTTAAAAAATTACGAAAAACTTTTAAACTTCTTTGTGATCGCTCTTTGCGTTAATGATAAATAATATTTCTCAGCGCCGCTCGCTGAGTGCTGCGGTAACCGGTCGACCGTGGTCTGAAATCGGAATTTACTGTTCATGATCGCCCACAGGTCGTATTTTTTAAACAATTCCAAAGTATTTTTATATAGAAATAGTCAACATGAATTTTTTTAGAGATTCTTAGTTCTCAATTTTTCAATTTTTCTCACAGGGCAACAATATATAAACAAGTAAAGTGACAAAATTTTTTAAACAAATTCCTAATAGCGTTTTTTCTCATAACTGAATTGATTTATCTGACCAAAAGTGATTCACAATTATTTCTCAAGGCATTTATTTACTTCGAGTTTCATAAAAAATAAATAATATCGACTGTGAATAACAATTTTTAAAATAAATGACTCAAATGGCAGTTTCCTCGTAGAGAGAAAAAAAAACTTTGTCTTCAATTACTATTATGAATGGATGGGTAGGCATCCAAGTTCAGGATACAGAAAGAGTACTAGGTAATTTTGGGAATCCAAAAACAAACTATAACGGAGATAAATTAGTTAGCTAATGTTTAGAAAAGGGCTTGTTTATTACAAATACTCGGTTTAGATATACAATGATCCACCTGTCCTGACAGGTTCTGAATTCAATACAATCATAATACCTTCTCGTCTCCAAAATAATCTTAGGTCAGGGATGGAGAAAAAAAAGAAACAAAAAAACGAAAAAAACGCAAATCAAAATCGAGAACCTTGAGAAACCGGATGTGCTAATAGATTTTTAAAATAAGGTAAACGAACGCATAGATATGGCAGCTTGGAAGGCGCTTATAGGAAACAAATATATATAGAGGGCTCATATACTAAGTTCTGGGATATCATTGTTAGATGTGCGATCTAAGTTTCTAAGATTCTAAGAGGATACTCAAGCACATAGTTAAGGAAAGTAAAGATATGATCAGAATAGAAGAAGAGAAGAAAATACAAAAGGACTTTAAAGGAAGTAAAAAACTATTTTATGAAAAAAGGGAAATAAAAGTAAAGGATTTGTCAACATGAGAAATAGTAAAGTTGAAATGCTATATGATGCAGACGGAATACTAGACTCTTTGAGAAAATATTTTAGGGGACTATTCGGAGATGAAGCTATAGGAATCCACATCTGCGATGTAAAACACGATGTGTTAGAAAACTCAATTAAGAAAGTCTGTATCACTGAAGTTAGGGGTATAATGAAGAACTTTGAAAACGGAAAGGCTGCTAGGGTAGACAGAATTAACGCTGAAATGCTTAACACGGTAGCGAATAAATGCCAAATAGACTGTGGAAATTGATAAATTTATGCATAGAGATGAAACAAGTTCCATATAATTGGAAAAAGCGATTATCGTACTAATATACAAAATAAAGGGAGATAAAAGCGACTGCAATAGTTAGAGAGGAATCAGCTTATTAAGTAACGCAAGTAAAATATACTTAAAAATACTTATTCGCAGGGTAATGAAAATAACAGAAAATAACATTTGGGAACTTCAAAGTGGGTTTATACCAGGAAGATCATGTACAGATCAAATATTTAGCTTAAGGCCGATCACAGAAAAAAAGTTTGAAAGTAGGAAAAAAAGTTTTCTCTGCATTTATTTTCCTAGAAATAGTACTAAAAGAGTACGGAGTCAATGGATGGCTCATACGAGCTGTAAAAACAATATATACGAGTACCAAAGCGAGTCTAAGGGTAAATGGGGCAAGGAGTTAGACAAGGATGCGTTATGTCGGCATGGTTATTTATATTATTCATGAGCAAGTTTTTAAGAATGGCTCTTTTCAATGAAGAAGGTGTGGATCTCGAAACAGTAAGGGTACGTTGTTTAGCGCTCGCAGATCATAAGGTTGTTATAGCAGAGTCAATCGAAGACTTGCAATGAATGTTGAATAAACTGAATACAAGCATTAAGAGACTTGCGAGACTTGGACTTATCAAAAAAAAAGAATAAAATTAACTCGATTGACATGAGATTCTTGCACATAATATGCGGGAAAACTCTGATGGACAAAGTGAGTAACGAGATAATTCTCAAAGAATATGGTGCGGAAGAGATATTAGTTGACACGTGGGAAAGAAATCGGTTAAGATGCTTCGGTCATGTTGAGAGAACGAAAGGTGAACGACTAACGAAACAAGTATATCAAGGTAAAGTAAATGGCAGAGTGCCTAGAAACAGACCGTGGAAAGAATGGTTGGAATGTATGAATGAGACCCTATTTAGAAAAGGCATAAAAGGCAACAGAAACATGAGAGCCTGCATGCAGAAACGCTTGGGCGTGAAATAAGCTACAGAAGTATGCCAGGACAGAAATTCATAGTGGCAAATAGTTAATAAAAAGAGTGTCAAAGGAGTGAATGACACCTGAAACAAAAGACCGTGGATACTAATAGACCCAAGTGGGGAACCTCACATGACGTCTTTGTGAGGATTATCACTTGGGGTGATTGCTAGAGAGATTGATCAGCTACCTGGGTTGGAGGAGTGTTGCAAAACGAACGTGTTATTTAAATAAATAATACGAGAATTCTAGATTAATCTAAAAACTCTATAACCCCTTCCTCAAACTACTCCCTTCCCCACCGAGAGAGTCACGCCTACCCCGAAAGGAAAACGGTTAAATGGCGTAATAATAATAATATTTTTTGCAATGATTAACCAAAAAAATTGTTAAAAAAATATTATATGCGACTCATATAAACATTTTTTTAAACTAAGATTTATAATTTCTACATACAAAAGAGACGTTTTCTTCACTGAATTTATCGGTCCATAAACTAACACTACTCCAAAAACTGGTTGATACACTAAATAACAATAAAATATAAAACAAATAACAATAAAAAAATTTGTTTTAAAAATAAAATTTGCGTAATTATCAATAAAAATTTTTAACAGAAAATTTTCTAATATAATAAATAAATAATCATGTCATTGAATGACACTAGTAAGAATTTGTTTATAAAAATTGTTTATAATGATTAAGTTAAATAATATTAGAATAATTTCTGTTCTATAAGTACAGATACAATAGTTCTAACTGATAATGGGCTTCTCTCTGTATTTCTTCTTGTGCTAAAAATTGACAGAGCTGAAATGGCCAATTAGGTCACTTTATTTGTTTATATATTGTTGCTAAATGATCAAAATTAAGAAATTGCCAACACCAGTTACCTTAAAAACTGAATTTTGAGGATTTCTGAAAAAAAAACCTTATGAAATCGGTCTAGAAATAAGACTTGCGGTTGTTTGTGAAAAGTATGTAAATTCCTATTTTAGAACACTGTGGAGCCGTGGAGCATTTATTTATAAAGAAGTTACATAAATTAGCAATAATAACAATTAGCAAGATGTGGAGAATGTTATTATTAATAAATTCATTTTTTACCAATCCCTAAAATTTTCAATAATTTTTCATAAATAGTTTACGAAATAATAATTTGTTAATCAAACGATGCAGAAATGTTTAATCGCACATCCTAAATAAATAAATGCACTTTTTTCGAAAAATTTTATAACAGGACTCAATACTGAGGAGTAGATTATTTTTCACTATTTAGTTTTAATGTTTTTAACGTCAAAAATCGTAGGCTCTCTTGGGAAATTCGCTCCCTTGTACTCGTACTAGATCAGTGTAATGTTGTGCATGAACTCACTTGTATCTCTGCGGAAAATCATATGTGATGTGGGCCAAAGAAAATGGCGTCGGTTTCCAAACATAAATAGCTATGTTTTTGGCATAAGTGAATGCACACTCTTTGTTCAGTACATTCCGTAATCTTAAAATGTGAAGCACACGTGGTTAGACGTTGATTTCTGGAAATCTTCGATTTTACAAGTCAAAAAATGTTTTTAAAAAAGTTCAAGAAATGTTTAAAAGGCTTTAAAACTTCGATGTTGCCCAACCGGGTCTCGTCTTAGGAATTTAGGATGATCACATTTTTTTAAATATTTTTATTAAACAGCATAAAAATTATTAAAACGTTAGTGCCAATTACAAAGTTTACAGAAATTCTCTCTATAAAAAACTTACTCCTTTAAATCATTAAGAGTTAATTAATCACAACTTCTAAAACAGGTAAAAGTTCGTTCTCTGACGTACAAAAAAAACACTTTAAAAATAAAACCCTTTAAAATATATAATATAATATATATTATATAAAAATATAATATACAGATATATAAAACTTTGATTATACGCCGGCTTTGGGGCTGGCGTTGGTGGGGACCCGATTGAGTTCCGCTCCGCTTTTGTTTGTTCACGCCTAAACGATCGCCATACACCCCGCGCAGCTCCTTTTACTCCTTCTTGCGGCGTGACGTCAATTCTCGGAAGAACTACAAGTGGGAAAGTTATATCAGAGTTTCACTGTAACAAGAATTCTGATAAGCACGTAATCGCA
The DNA here is from genome assembly GCA_010014905.2 of Druon quercuslanigerum. NCBI lineage: Eukaryota > Metazoa > Arthropoda > Insecta > Hymenoptera > Cynipidae > Druon > Druon quercuslanigerum. The sequence goes on along the minus strand of JAAAKG020188506.1, from coordinate 13,734 downwards.
TGTATGAGTGATGACCCTAAAGTTTTCGTACAAAAATATTAAGGATGGCTTGTCGTTGCAGGTAGCTCGTGTAGCCATTGACTAACAATTCCCAGGCCCATTTCACTTAGTAGGGTGCATCACATAGATCCCTCCTAAATGGTAAATGCTTGTTTTTGACAATAGCACAACTAGGTGCAAAGTTTGAACACAGGTTCGGATACTTTCCGGACAGACCTCTTATACCTTTTCCTTATTTTCCTGCAATAGTTATATTCTTTGTATGAAAAATCTGAAAATGTTGGTAATTAATTCCTGTATCTAAAAGTTCACGAAAAGCCAAAAACGAAAAGCCAAAAACACCAAGAACTTCAGCACGTTTTGGATAATTCAGGACAAGGAGAACATTAACATACAGGCTCCTTCTCAACCCCAAGATTTGGCTGAAACGGATGCCTCTCTTCGTGAAGATACCTCGGAGGAGTCCGAACGCTGGAACATCAGTTGTTCAGTTTATGGTGCTGCGAGAGCTTTGCCTGATTCAAATCAAAACAGGAAAAAACGCCTGCATCAACTGAACAAGAAGATTGGATGGGCAAGAAAGAATACGTCCCGTATTCTGTGTCATCACTCTTCTGCCTCTATCTCTCGAGCTACGAAATTCTTCTGTATACCAATGTGGCGACACTAATCATTGCGAGGAGAGATTGGTATGGACTTTGCATTTGGCAAATGTACCAAACTTCATTTAAAAAAATGAAATATTAATGACGTTCACGAGAACCCTAAGCTTGTCGATATAAGTGTTATCAGACATCTTAACACTCGAGAGACCTATGCGTACCTCGGCGTACCTCAAAGCCGCATTCAAGACGCAACTTCAGTGTAGGAGTCGCTCTTAAGTAGATACAAGCATCTTGTTTGGAATATTTAGTCTTGAAATCTGTCGGCGTTGAACAAAGTATCTGCGACTAACATGCTTCCCGTCCCGGTTCTCCTCCACTCGCTTGGGCTGGTTCAATGGACGAAGAACGAGCTTGATGCCCTTGACATCTCCACACGTAAAATCATGCATATGCATAAGAGCTAGCATACCAATTCGTCTGTTCCGCGATTAAAGCTCGTCATCAAGGCGAAAGTGGAGTTCTGAATCTCCAATGTCTTCATAATCAGCTTAGATCGTTCCAAACGGTAGAGATCCTCTCCTGAAAATGTTCAGAAACCACGAGATAATTGACAAAGGAGCGTTCCTTTACGAAGAAGCAGAGCAGATGGCCGAGCCGCTTGGTCTGAATTCTTATATCAGAAGTGAGAAAAGTGCATTACTCAATCTAGATGCTTTTTTTCTAAAAGCCGAAGTGAAGAAAGCAGAGGTTAAGAAATGTTGCCTAGAGCTACTTAACAAGAAAATGAACGAAAAATTTTACAGAAATGTAGAAAAACAGTAGTTGTCAAAAGAGCAAACTTTGCTCTTCTTAAATCATCAGGGCTTAATTCAAATACAGAGGGTTTCACATGCCGAGTACCTAGCACAGGTACTATCTGGGTGTCCCACACAAGCGCGGACTGCGTATTTCTACAGACATAATGCGGTTCTAAGAGTTATTTATTATCGTCTTTGTCTCTCTTACAGTTTTAGCCGCAACCTTACCTTGCCAAACACTCCGAAGGAGATAAGAGTCAGTTATACAAAACGAGAAGTGAAAATTTTTCTGGTACCACAAATTTCGTACAACCATCTCCGTTGCACACTCGAGGCCTGACATCATTCTCCAAGACTTCGGAACAAGAAGTATATTCATGTCCGAATTGTTGGCTCTGGCCGACTACAATATCACTGCTAAGGAGAAGGGTCAGGACAAGAGGTGTCAATACCTCAAAAGGGAGCTGCAACGACTGTACCCAAAATATTGAGTTAAAGTAATTGCCCTTGTGATCGGTGCTCTCGAAGGATCAAAGCTATTATTGGTTCGTAAACTCAAAGTTATAACAGCGTGCGAAAAATATGCCTGTGACCACCCATCTGACGGTTGTTAGGCGTGGTAATAAGTGTGATTTATCGCGGTTCTACTGGAAGCTATTGTCATTAGTAAGTGACAGCTGCACCCACTAGTAACACGCGGTCGATATATATATATATATATATAAAACTCGTGTAGAAAAATGTTCCGGCGTTGGCCCAGCCAAAAACGTAACGTTTTTTCAGGCTATCCCCAGGCCAGACTGTCTGGTCAGAGACTAGTTATGGGCTAGCGAGCCACGATTTCATGCACACAAAGGATCAAGCAATAAATTTCTATTGCCATTCGCACTGTCAAGGTGTTAAGAAGAAAAAAGTTTTGCTTTAATAGCTTGAATTTCTTATTTTCTATCATTTCAAACGTCAAACCTGGACCAGGCCAGACTTTTAAAGTCACTTGTATCTCTGCGGAAAATCATATGTGATGTGGGCCAAAGAAAATGGCGTCGGTTTCCAAACATAAATAGCTATGTTTATGGCATAAGTGAATGCACACTCTTTGTTCAGTACATTCCGTAATCTTGTTTCGATAAAATGAAATTTTCATTTTTTATAGTTTTAGACACCCTGTAACTTTTTTGAATATTGTCAGAAAAATTGGCTGATCGAACTTAAAACTTTTTTTGCTTCTTGGCTCACTGATCCGTACTAGTGCTGGGCCAGGTCAAATCTTCCAGACAAGACAGTTTAGATAATTTCAGACCTCAGCCAGTTATATGTAACCAGACTGCTAGGACATTTTTCCCAAGGGGGCGTTCAACAACCAGCCCACAATCCCACTTGGAGCAACTGCCATCTAAATATTATACTAGCTTCCATTAGAAGTGCTGGACGCGTTTTTTATAACTGCGGATTTGAAAAGAGCGGGAAATTTCACGTCAAAAATAATCAGAGGAAAAATGGTCAAAAAAATTAAGGTCAAATGTCTGAGAAACGACCAGATGCCCTTTTTCTGAATTTTCTTGCTTTTTCGGGGTAAACAGAAGTTCAAGATACTTCACAAAAGTCAATGGAATGTTAAGGTGTACATCACCTTGACTATCATGACCTTCAGGTCAATTTTCAATGTCACCTAAAGGTCAAGACGATTTTTCTTAGATTGAACTCTGTGTCCGGATGAATTTTTTTTTGTAGACTTCGGTCTGTGGACTGTTATCGCATACCCCCCCTCCCCAACACATCTAGACAGTAACAATCATTTCAGATAAGAAGTAAAGACTGTTGCTATATAGTTACAAAAGTAACAGTTTTGACAATGTCACTTCTCCTGGACAAGTTAGAAAAAAAGATACTTTATCCTTACTTCGCTGATTTGTGGATCAACAAGAACAGCTTCTAGAACAGTTACAGCTCGTGCATAATTTTCATTGTACTCATGATGTCGGCGTTCACGAACATGAATCCCAGTCCGAGCTCTGTCAGTCAAAGCACTTATTGGTAAATTAGTAGGATGTCTTCTCTCTGGAAACCGTGCAACCTAAAGTCCTGATACAGTGGTGTAGTTTACGTGACACCAGTAACAATGGCGAGAGACAAGGGGACTCACGTTAATCAACCACCCGAATCGTGAGAGGCAAGTGGACTCACGTTAATCAACCACCCGGAACGTGAAAGGCAAGGGGAACTAATAACAACAAAGCACCCCAAAGATTGTCATTTTTGTAAGTACATAATCACAGTCTTTAAATCTTATCCAAAATGATTCTTACTGTCTACGTGTGTTTGGGGGGAAAAGTATTTTGTGATGACAATCCACAGCCTGAAGTCTGTAAAAAAAATTCATCCGGGCACAGAGTTCAATCTAAGAAAAATGAAATGAGTTCAATCCAAGAGAACCTTGAAAATTTACCTGAAGGTCATAATGGCAAAGGTAATGCACACCTTAACATTTCATCGACTTTGGTGAACCATCTTGAACGTCTGTTTACCCGAGAAAAAAATCAGAAAAAGGGCATCTGGTCGTTTCTGAGACATTTGATCTTAATTTTGTACCTTTCCAAAGTCACAAAAGCCATTTTTCCTCAGGTAATTTTTGACATGAAATTTTCCGCTCTTTTTAAATCCGCAGTCAAAAATAAGGGTTCTCATTTAAGAAAAAAATTGACCTCAAGATTAAAATTGATGGTACAGTCAAATGTCTTTTTACTATTTAATTTCATTCAACAAAAACTTGGAATTACCTGTTCAATTTCCATAAAAAATGTCATTTTCGTTTAAGAACACTTAGCAAATTTACTCAAGTTAAAGGGGCGGCTAGGTTGCTCAATAAAGTGGGTGGAAGTAAGGAATAACACTGATGTGAGGGCAAGTCATGAATAACGTTAATTTGTAATACAGTTTATAATTAAGGTATTATTTAATTACAAGTTATACCCATTGGTATGGGTGACGCCATTGGTTGTTAGTTTGACTTGGTCTGGTCCCATTTGAACACCTCACCAAAAGACACAAGTTTGAATAACGGTGGGCCCGTACCCCAAGGTACCCTACTGTAGACGGAAACAATGTATACGTAAAAAAGTCATGAACTAGTAGTTAGGTATCCAATATAAGAAAAGTTTATTGGACATTGATGTATTTTCGTAAATAATCCGCGAATTTTGAGAACGAATAGACGAACTCGATATGACAAATCGAAAACCGTTCATCACTTTTTTCCCGTAAATAATGACAAAAATATTGTTAGTGATTGGGAAAAGTTTCACAGAGCACTCACGAGCTTGCCCGACAAATCTGGGAACTAAGACGTAGCTTTGTCTTTACGTGGCCCGCACACACTTTCATCCACATGCTCGGGGCGTATGTGCACGCATATGTGTGGTTTGAATTTGTTGGATGAGAGTCTTAAAGTATTATTATACCTGAATTGTTCAGCCTAGACGGCTTGTTCAAATTTATGAATAAACATAAATTCATTCGCAGAAATAAAATAATCCCTTTTTATATTTATCCAAATTTATCCATGCATTTTTCCTAGAAATAAGGATTTGATGTTTGATTTTTTTGTCCCGTAACCGATACCTAGCTACAAGTTCGTGACTTTTTTACGGTTAAATTTTTGCAGTATAGTCCAATGTTAAGTCCAATGCTAAGTGGTCCGAACGACCACTTAGCTAAAATAACTTTTTCTGGTGGCTCAAATGCGTAACTTGATACGTGGAGAAACCCCCAAGAATTCGGCCGGAAAATTTTAATTAGAGTAAAACACTATCTCAACTATTAACGGTAGCAAGTTTAATTCAACCTCTGATCTTGACTCAGACAAGCAGGAAACAAAATTTCAACGGTTCGTGCCACCAGTTCGGCGCGCGACGTTGAAATGACACTACTTGATTTTTATTTAACAGTAAAAAAGAATATAAACAGGCTTACCTATCAACGTCCGACGTCCTCTGATGCCTCCTCTCATTTCCGCTTTGGTGTAATTGGATTCTACGGTTTGTAAGAAAAGGACATTAAATATAAAAGGATGGTCAAAAATTTGTAAGAAAAATTGGATTATATATCTGGTTTAAAGAAATTTGAATAACATTGAATGATGGGAATATGTAAAGGATACTTTGAAATAAAAATATATAAACAACCAATAGAATAGAAAAGCTTGAGTATGCATATAAGGAGTGTCCAGGAGTGTCAAAATCATTTCTAATATCTTACTCATATATTTTGCGTACATATTTAATATTTGCATGTTTAGAAATTACCACATGGTTTTTTATTTGAGATTCATAGCGTTCCGTATAAAATGTTTAATTAAAGGTTTAATGCTTTTGTTATTAAATAGTTTAAAATCAGTATTCATTATTCGATTGATAACTGAATGAGCTGGAACCATAAGGGTCTCACCCTTATTCCGAAAACTTTTCATGAAAACGGAAAAACTGTCTCATTTGTTATTTAGATGTAATTTTTTGTTAGTTTTAACAATACTAACAGACAATAGTATTACTATTTTTTTTATTAAATAGTATATATTAATTAATTACGAACATAATCATCTTTGTCTATAATAGCAACGATTTTACCATGCTTTGTTCCTAGTACCGGCACAAGGGCATTATCTTTGGTTATTTGAACAGGAACATTATGATTTTCTCCCGTGAAGTACAAAATATCATATCCAACAGGAATATGCTTACGAGCCCAAAAAAGCTCGGTGTCTGTTCGTGGTGAATTTTGTGGAGGTTTCGTTGAGGTAGTACCTGTGAAGTTAATTCTTTAAGAATAGAATAGAAATGGATGAATTAGTTCTTAAATGTTTTAATGTGAAAATGCTAAGTTTCTTTCATTTAGTTTCAGTGTAACTGTCCGTTCCGGCGATTACTGACTCTTTTATTTCATTTTTGAAGGTAAAATAATAATTTTTTCAAAAAACAAACATTTTAACCTACACTTTTGTAGGCAAAATAATAAATGCCACTAGAATCTCGCCGTAACGATCTTCGATAAGACGAGCGCACGGCCTCGCTCTATAACCAGTGGAATATCTGCCTTATCATGCCCACTATTTCGGCAGAATATCTTTATTATCTCATTTGTAAACCTATTGCACATCGAAAACAATTCTTTATTATCTCAATTTGGGTAAATATTGACATGTCTGTATCTTTAAATTGTCAATACTTACTTCATGAATGTTATTATCTCTTATCGATGAGTACGTTCTTACTTAAAATAACAAGTCTTTATTTACACGCCTTGCACATCGCTCTTCGCAAATAATGAAATACAGATGAACACAGAAGCATATTAAACAAACCATTGGTGGGGACCTACCCGCTATTATTATAGCTCGATTCTTGGTTACCAAGCTCCTCGTTATTGCGAGATTCGAGTACATTTAATACTAATTATTGCTTTATTATATGAACTTTGAGAATGATTAAACATTTTAGAAGTAAAATCTATAATCTAACTTATTGTGAATAAAAATAAAAAACATGAATTTTCAATCTATGCTATATCAGATGATATTATACAATTATGTCTCAGTAGTGACCGAGTGTAAATTATTTCTGGGTTTAAACTGTAGGAAACTATTCGTAAGTAATTATATAATTACAATTCTGAATATCTAGAAAGATAACAAATTAGGGCACATTTTTATAGAAGAGAGCACGCAATATTTATTGAAAAATATAAACAAAGATAATAAATCGCGGGTTTTAAACCAAATTCCCGGATATTTCCCGGCTTACCGTATCCATTAGTAAACAACTTTAAACTGCTTCAATTAGTAATGACTGAGTTTTCAGAGAACTTGGTGCAGAAAAAACTCTGATTGATAAGAGTGAAAGAAACTTCTTGAAAAGGTTTAGTCATGTTGAGAAAATAGACAAAGGACATACCTAGAGGGAGACCCAGACGCGATCAAGGTACGAATAGTGGGAATATGCAAATGAGACTAACCAAAAGGATATAGACAGACAAAGGAATAAAAGACCTTTTATGAATAGATTTATGGATATAAATGATAAGCAACGGATTATAGCAGGATGGTAATGTACCGGACGAAGAGTGCCAGCGATGCGATATATAAAAGATGGATGAAACGAAAGATTGTATGGTACTCATGGGCCCGGGTGAAGATTTTTCTTAGTGGATATAATGTATGGATAATCCTATTAGTTTTGGTAGGTTGAAGTATACCCCAGGCAGATTAACGAGACCAGAACCCAGCAAGCTAAAGCTAGCCCGGTAAAGTATTTTGTTTAATGGAGGGGTATGTGCAAAACACGCCTGATGCAAGCTTTTTATGTGCGGATCACGTCGAGCCGCCAAAAAGATGGCGTGTCGAGGACAAACTCGCAGACCAACCAAAGTTTGACGACGGAACAAAGTTTGAGGACCCAAAAAAGCTCACGCAGCTCCTAAAGCTTAAAAAATAAATAAAGAATATTAACCGAATTGATATAAATATAACAGGAATTTATACTTAATTTGAACATTTTCATATGATTTCGAAATTTTTTACTAAAAGTGCACCAAATTTAAACAAACGTAGACCATTCAAAGAAAATTTAAGAAATTAAAAATCGGCTGTATCAATGCAATAATAAAACATAAAAGAATTTATGACGAATGTCTTTCGTTTTTCCTTGTAAAAATGTGATTTTTTCTTTTTCTTGGAGGGGTTGGTGGGTGGCTCCATGCAGAAAGGAGCTTCGCTCTACTAAACTAAGTTTCAATGTGCGCCACTGCATTTTTGCGTAAAAGAACAATGCATAGCCAAATATTACTACTACACTGTGATATATACATTTGAAGCATACTTATATTCAAAATATTACAATTTCGTAACAAAAATGTCTCCAAATTAGATTAGGAAAAAATTCGTTGTTTCAATAAAGGTTGTACAAGGTTACCATTGGATTAGTTTATTTCAACAAAATGGTCACGTCGCCATAGTAAACGAATATAACCATCACCATTTATTACAGCCACGATTTTACCATAGGCTGTTTCTAGTATCGGAATAGGTTCTGTATTTTTAGTTATTAGAACCTGAACGCTTTTATTTGGGTCTGTCATGTAATAAATACCATATCGCAAAGGAATATGCTTACGGGCCCTAAAAAGCTGCTGTTTGTCTTGTGGTATATATTCTGCTGTGAATTCTGGTGTGTATTCTTGTGTAGATTCTGGTGTGTATTCTGATTGTTTTCACTTAAACGGCTTCGGTGGTCTGCCTCGTCCTGTCGGCATTTGTGAACCTAATTCTAAAAGAAGAAACAGAAATGAAATAATTTTAGTATTTAAAATCTGAAATATGAAATACTTGTTGAAGGATTCGTATAAATAAACACAATGCAATTACAGATATCATATTGTTGTATTTACCTAGGGAATTGAAGAAAATTACTATGGCGAAGAGTAGAGTAGCATTTAAGACCCCCATTTTCTCTACGACAGCAAACTAATCATTGGAGAATTTTCTGAATATTCTGACTAATGAATATCATAATTTTTTATCCAAGTATATATACACTAGTGGTCACCTCATTCTTCGTTTTAAATTATCTCCCACATATTTTTAAGATTGATTAGACTGATGACGAAACTGGTTCTTTTACATACTTCTCAGTATCATAAATTGTCAAGTATCCTTTATAATCCGAAGATTAACTGAAACATGGCAAGCAGTGCTTGAAATAATAGAATAAACCATTCTTCTGTATATGAAAAAGTTTTTCAGATTAATACACGTTTATATAATAGCAGTAACTATGTGCATGGAAAAAATACTGTTTCAAAAAATAACTATATTTTATGGGTTAAATTTTTCCTACCTCATTGTAACTGCATTTCTTCTAAATACAGCTGCGATTGAAGGGTATGGTTAAGTATATCAAAATAGTAAAGTTGCTGTTCTGATAGTAACATTCAGTTTTGATTCATAAATCTGAATTTAAATCAGTGAAAAAGGGGTCACTGAATCAAATTAGTAAGGATTTTCATTGATGAACAGTAAAATATCACTCATTCAAATCTAGTGAGCAACGTCAGATCTCGTGACAAATTATCTTTTGGTTTCACCATCCTCAACAGAGACACACAGATAAGATCGCTGAGGTTTATTGATGCCGCTCATCATTGCACCTTAAATTGCGAGCACGCAAAAGTGCAATTTCTGCTGTTGAAACGTTTTGAGCAATCTCCATTCGGTAAATGCAGAAGACATTCCATTATAAATTTTCTTATTTCGAACGCGAATGTTAGATAGGAGTTTTGCTCGTGAAGGCATGGTGGAAAGGGATAAGTTCAGAGATTCGCAAACTAGGAACTTAATTTTTTTAGTTAGATCTTCCTGGAACGGAAAAAGTTTCCGTAACCAAAGACATGAATTTATACCTCTGAGACATTGCCTCAGGAAACAGTTTTTGAACAGTGACCAGGGCATTAAAAGGAAGTTATGGGTAAAAAAGACATTCAATTTGTATGCAATATAAAAGTAACTCCTCGCCATTGGAAAGTCGATAATAATTATTAATAATCGTGCATATTATTGGTATTTCTAATTTAGAAATAAGTACAAAAGTTTAGAAACTGTTAACAAATTAATCACTGCGACAACATTGTTTCTCAAAAGAGATCCAACAGACATTCAGTTTAGGAAACGGTACATCTTTTAAAACACGCGCATTGAATGGACATCTGGTTTCTACGATTAAGGAAAAAAAAATTTTAAATATTCCATTATTAAAATGTTACTTTGTTGAACTAAATAAAAGGGGTAGAGTCGTACAGGTTGGGACACTGTATAGGTTAGGGCAGGTCGTTTTCCCATTTCTTTTCACGTGTGCAATCTGTTATTACTGTCACATATTAGTATCAATAGTAGTACAATTTCTGTGTTAACTTAAGGAGATAGTTCATGCTTGTTGTAGCTGCACCAAACAGTGTGTTTACAAAGAATAGAAAGATTATCGTGTTGACTTTAATTAACCCCCATTAACACACTACTTTTTATCGAAATTTCAAGGTAAATGAGTATAGTGTGTTATACAATAAATGAATTCTTATGTCTGAAGAGGATTCCGCAAATGGTGTCGATCAATTTTTTCCGACAATAAAAAAATGCCATTAAGTGTATAGGTTAGAACACGTCTTTTTACACCTATATGCTCTTTTTCACTAATAATCACTTATTGAGTATCTTTTGAGCATTAATAATAAAAATAATCGCACTTTTGGTCATTATTACATACTTTTCACACTCGAAATTTCTGCACGTCTCGTTACAACCTAAAAAGTGAACAGGGAATCACTGATTTCAAGGGTTTCTGTTAAAGCCATCAAAGAAAGCTCATTTTTATGTAAAACTCGAATTGACCAAATAAGTATTTATTGAGATATTCACTGTGACGCTTAAAAATGATTGTCTACACTCATTGTTCATATTTTAAGAAGCGACCAAACCAACAGTACAAAAAAAATGTTTGCAGTTTGGATGACATTCAGAAAATCAACTCTAAACTTTGTTTGCATCATAATTATATATATATACATTATTTACGACCCAAACTGTAAGACACTCCCTTAATTCAATATTAGTAAAGGTAATGTAGATATTTAAAAAAATTAAATTAAATAATAATATTAAGATTTCTAAACGGTAAAATAAAGTGCCATAAACCACGCTTAATTAAAAATTTTAACAATAAAATAAAGGTTCCAGTTTTTCAATATTTACAGAGTTATAAAAATCAAATAATTACATCAACGAAGCAAATGAATAATCGCAGGCCTGTGTAGAATATGGAAAGTGTAAACATATAATTTGTACTTGTAAAATTTTTTAAATAAGAATTACGATCACATTTGGCATTGTTAATAAAATAAATAAAACTAAAGCATTCAAAAAATATCTGGGCTATAGATAAATTATGATCAATTAATAGTATAAATAAAGTAATAAGTAATTAAAATTCTATTCCATAAATAATAAAATTGTTCAAACAACGACGGAATTACCTAATTAACTTATTTCTTTCCCATCAATTGAAAACAGCCGAGGGAACGGATTCTAATTTAATTAAGTTTTCTACCTAATATTTAATTCTTTTCATAGGAAAGTAAAGAACAGTATATTTATTTCCTTTTCGAAATTAATCTAATACTCGTTTATTTAGAATTTACAAAAAGTTAGTCCGTACAATGAAGAAAACTTTCAAAGTTATAATTGCATATAACCATATCGCTAACTGCTAATGATTTTTTCACCCATTATAGACAATTATGTCACGAAGCCACGACCTTAATCAATAATTCGTCATGTCCAAATTACAATATTCTATCTCGGTATAAGATCTAGCCTAGCTTTTTTACAAGCATTGGAAATAACCCCAGTAAACATAGATCGTGACGTAAACAAGATTTCGAATAACCCTTGAATTCGTTTAAGCAAATAGTTATTGACAGAGTAATAAATTGTGTGTTTACTACTCTCTGACACAATAGGGTAGTCCATATTTTTACTCTTTGTTATGCTCTCTCATCCCCCCACCCCCCCCCCCCCCCCCCTCCCCTCCGCACTCACACAAACAATTCAAAATGATATAAAAACACAAAA
>JAAAKG020188495.1:5424-24966 GCA_010014905.2 Druon quercuslanigerum | reverse complement strand
AATCAATTTTATTAAATATTCTGCTAGACCACCAGCAATAATTTTTATTAATACAAAACAAATTAAAAAATATATTTAACAAATAGAATTTGTTTAAACAGCTGAAAATAATCTAAACAATGGTTAGGAGTAATCCATTGAAGAAACAATAATAATTTTTATTTATAAAAAAGTATGAAGAAAATTTAATAAAATAAGTTTCATTTGTTTAACAAATTATATAAACAAATTTCATTCGTTAAAATAATTTAAAATTAATGAACCAAAGTTATTAAATATTCTACTAGACCATCAGCAATAATTTTTATTTTAAAAAATATTTCAAAAATGGAATTTGATTAAACATTTTAAAATAATTCAAACAACGTTCATAAATAATCTGATAAAGAAACATTCATAGTTTTAATTACAAAAACAAAGAATTTAAAGAATCATTGGAAGAAAATTCATTTGTTTAAAAAAAAATTAAAACAACTTGCATTTGTTTAAATAATTAAAAAGTAATGAACCAATGTCAGGAAATATTCTACTTCTCCCGTAGTAATAATTTTTAAAGAAGAAAAAAACGAATTTTCCAAAACAAAATTCTTTCCAACAAATTCCGTTTGTTTAAATAATTGATTCAGCAGTTTTGATAAAGATTTAACATTTTTGGTTTTAAGGCATGTTTTGTTAATTACATTTTATTTCAAAATATTTTCCAATTGTATATATACAATAAGTTATTATTTATTTTTAACAACCTTTAATGGGCTTAAACAATCATTTTTTTTAATTGTCAATTTTTCTGGAAAATTTAAATAAATTTAAATAAATTTTCTAGAAAAATAAACTTTTTTTTTACATAATTTAAAATTAATAAACTGATGTTATAAAATATTCTACTAGAACATCATCAATAATTTTTATTAGCAAAAAACAAATTAAAATATATATTTAACAAATAGAATTTGTTTGAATAGTTAAGAATATTCTAAACAATGTTTAGAAATAATCCACTAAAGAAATAATAATTATTTGTATTTTAAAAAAATTATTAAGCAAAATTATTAAAATAAATTTTATTTGTTTAACAAATTATTTAAACAAATTCCATTCGTTAAAATAATTAAAAATGAATGTAGCAATTTTAAGATTCGATCGAGAAAAAATTATTTAAATAAATTCCATTTGTTTAAATAATAGCGAATTAATTAATTAACCACTTTTGATTGGTTTAAACAATAACTTTTCCGAAAAGTTTGTCAAATTTTCGGGCAAATTTAAATCAATTTAAATCAATTTTTTAGACAAATGGAATTTGTTTCAATAATAAAAAATAATTTAAACGATGTTAATAAATAATCCAATAAGGAAATATTAATAATTTTAAATTAAAAAATTAATATTCAAAAATTAATGAAACAACTTGCAATTGTTCAAATAACAGAATATTTATCAACATTATTTAATTAATTTGTAACTTCTAACAAATTTAATTTTTTTAATATTTCGTTAAATATGATTTTTTATAACAATGCCTAATGCTTGTCTCGTGGAATAATTAAAAACATTGGGTAATTAATTCTTGATTATGTAAAGAAATTCGATTTAAAAAAAATTTAAATGATAATTATTAATACTTTATTAAATTCTATTTGATTAAATAATTGAAAATCAATGGATTTGAAAATATCTCAACTAATGAAATTATTAATATTTGCAAAAAGGCGAATTTATAAAAAAATAATTCAATATTCTAGGCAATAAAATAAGTCTTAGATAAGGTAGTTTAAATTGTAACCAAGCAGTTGAATTTTAGAGCAGAAAAAATCAGTTTTTAAGGAAAAATTTAATATGAGACTTTTCAATAAAAAATAATTAAATTTCTATTAATTCAGTTCGTATATTTATTTATATTATATTATATATTATTTATATTATATTATTTATATTTATTTCCCTTGAAATTTTTTTCAATCTTTCAACATAATGCTGTAATACCTCGATTTTCAAATTTTCAGTTCCGCTTTATACTTTGGAAATAAACGTTTCATTGAAATAAGTATTTATCTCTTAAATAAAACATTTTAGACAATGTATACTAATGAAGGAAGAAAAAAAATTAAATCGATTGAATATTTAATTAAACTTACCAAAATCCTATAAGAAAGTTTAAATATCTGAATTTAAAAAAAGACATTATTATTGTAAAATGGGGATTAATACTTTTATTTCTTGCTTTAAACCTGAATTTGCAGTAATATTAAATTATTAAAAAATGTCTAAATTTGCGATATTAAATTCAACATGAAAAACTTAAAATTCATAAACTTTCTAAAATAATATTGAAATTTGATTAGAATTTTCAATTAAAAAGATGAGTTTTCAACTAAAATTATCAATTTTTTACCAGAAAGTAAAATCTCTAACTGAATATCGCAAATCCTTTTTAATAATTTGGAATTCTTGGAAATACATTTAAATATTTAAAAAATTTTGAATTTCTAAAATCTCTTTTTTTTTAAATTACATGAAATTAGATTTTCTTATGCAGAGATTTTAAAGGGAATTTTTTAACACCGCATAATATTTGAAAAAAATTTTTAATCCTTGAAATACTTAAAAAATTTTCAAGATATTGAAATTTCATAACAATTTTATAAACAATTAATTTTTTTCAATTTTTTAAAATACACTAAAATCTTTGACATAGCAATTTTATTAGAATAGATAAATTGTTAAATATACAATTGAATTTTCAAACAAATAAATTAATTTTTTAGTCAAACTAAATTTTTTTACAAAGAAGAATAATTCTTTTATCATTCAAAGAAGTAAATAAGTTTTCAAATAAGACATGACAAATTTTCAAAAAAAATTGTGAATTTTCAGCCAAAAAATGTTTTAATTTAAAAAAAAATAGTTTTTTTAACGAAAATTATGAATCATTAACAAAAAAGACGAATTTTAACAGAATAGGTCAATTTTTGACCAGGGGGGTGAATTTTCGACAAAAATTATTTATCTTCAACCAAGTAGTAACAATTTTAACTAAAAAAGAAATATTTTAAATATTTAAAAAAAATTAACTTTAAAACAAGTGAATCCATTTTTTTCAAAACTAATTTTCGACAAAAATAGTAAAAGTTTAAATTTCTGAAAAAATGTTTTAATTTTAAATAAAAAATAATGGAATTTCACTAAAATTACAAATCTTTAAACAAAAAATTAGACTTCTTAAAAATTGGTCAATTTTTAACCAAAACAAATTAATTTTTAAACAAAAATAACGAATTAACTTTAAATTGAAAATTCAAAAACAAGAATTTGGACGATTTTTTAAACCAAAAATTTAAAGTTATTATTTTAACTAAAAAGGGTTTAAATTTTAAAGAAAAATCTGAGGAGATTAATTTAAAAGACAAAATTTTTTAAAAACAATTAAATTTTTAAGGAAAAAGTTAAGTTTAGAAAAAACAAAAATAAGCATTTTCTCTAAAATAAGGACTTTTTAACCAAAAAGATCAATTTTTAACTAAAATTATCAATTTTTTACCAGAAATAAGGAGCTTCAACTAAATATCGCAAATCTTTTATAAGAACTTGGAAAATTCGGAAATACCTTTAAATATTTAAAGAACTTTTTGAATTTTTAAAATCCCTTTTTTTAGGATACATGAAATTAAAATTCCTTATTAAAAGCTTTTAAAGGACTTTCTTGAACACCGCATAATATTTTTAAAAAAATTTTAATTCCTTAAAATATTCTACAAAATTTCAAGTTACTGAAATTCCATAAAAATCTTTTGACCAATTAATTTTTTTCAATTACTTAAAAAAGACTAAAATCTTTGACATAGAAATTTTATTAGAACAGATACATTTTTAAATATACAATTTAATTTTCAAACAATTAAATTAATTTTTCAGTCAAACTAAAATTTTTTACAAAAAATATGAATTCTTTTATCATTCAAAGAAGTGAATAAGTTTTTAAATAAAAAATGAAATTTTTTTTAACAAAATTGTGAATTTTTAGTCCAAAAATGGTTTATTTAAAAAAATTACTTTTTTAACGAAAATTATGAATCGTTAAAAAAAAAGAAGAATTTTTACAGGATAGGTCAATTTTTAACCAGAGAGATGAATTTTTCACTAAAAACTCTCCATTTTCAAACAAGAAGTAAAAATTTTAACTAAAAAAAATATTTTAAAATTAAAGATATGAAAATGCAAGCTATCCTTATGAAAATTCAAAACAAAAATATCAAATTGCATTAAAATAGTTAAATTTGCAACCAAAGAGATGATTTTTTAAACCAAAATAACGAATTTTTAACCTAAAAAAATTTTAAGACAGAAAAAAACGTTAAGAGTTTATTTTTAATATAATAGATTATCTTTAGACCCAGTAATTGAATTTTTAACCAAAAAATAATTATTCCTTATTAAATAATTTAACTTGAAAGCAAGTAAATCCATTTTTTTTAAAGGCTAATTTTCTACAAAAATAGTAAAAGTATAAATTTCTGCCAAAAATGTTTTAATATTAAATAAAAAATATATGGCAATTTAACTAAAATGATGAATCTTTAATAAAAAAAGTAGACTT
Organism: Druon quercuslanigerum; assembly: GCA_010014905.2. NCBI lineage: Eukaryota > Metazoa > Arthropoda > Insecta > Hymenoptera > Cynipidae > Druon > Druon quercuslanigerum. The sequence goes on along the minus strand of JAAAKG020188495.1, from coordinate 20,372 downwards.
TTTCAAAAAATAGGTCAATTTTTAACCAAAAGCAGTTTACATTTTTCAACAAAGGAAGATTTATCAGTTGAGAAACAAAAATATTTTAACCAAATTCTTGAATTTTAAATTGAAAACCAAGAATTTGGACAAATTTTTTGACGAAAAATTCAAAGTTATTATTTTATCGAAAAATAATTTTAATTATCAAGAAAAATCTGAGGAGATCCATTCAAAAAAAGAATTTTCTTTAGATTGAGGAATTTTCAACCAAAAAGATAAATTTTCAACTAAAATTATCAATTTTTACCAGAAAGTAAGAGCTTTAACTAAATATCGCAAATCCTTTATAAGAATTTGGAATCCTTGGAAATACCTGTAAATATTTAAAGAACTTTGCAATTTTTTTAAATTTCTTAATTTTTATTTATAGATTTTTTTTAAACACAATAAAATATGATAAAATCTAGTAACATTGCATGAACTTAAAATTCCTTATTGAAAGCTTTTTAAGTAATTTCTTGAACACCGCGTAATATTATAAATTTTTTTAGAATATCTTGAAATATTTTTAAATTTTTCAAGCTATTAAAATTTCACAACAATCTTTTGAGAAATTTTTTTTTAATAACTTAAAATACTCTAAAATCTTTGACATAATTTAAAATCTATGTCTGCTTTTGTAAATATTAAATAAAAATAATGGCGCAAAGAGTATTTATATTAATTATATTATCTTCGTGAGTTTTTTTTTATTTAACCGTATTATAAAGAATAATAATTTTGAAATTTAAATTTTTATATTTTTAGCGGCAAAAAGTAGATTTTAATTTTTATTTTTAATTGCAAAATATCATGAATGGTTCATATAAAAATTTTGATGTGACATATAACAATTATTATTATTATAAATTGAGGGCATACTTCTTAATATCACAAATCATTGTTTTCAAAATCAGACAATTACAAAATTTTTTTCTTTTCATCAAAACCTTTTGACTTATTCTGATATTGCAAAATAAAGTACAAAATTTTTTTTTGTGATTAATTTAATATTTTTAATTTATTTTGCAATAATTTTTTATTCTCAACGAACCGAAAAAATGTATTATTTCATTATATTTATAGTATTACAAATTAAAACAAATTTATTTTTATTATATTGTTTTTATTATTAAAAAGTGCGCATCCTATAAAAAACAATTTTTTTTATTGACATTGTATTGCCCATTGTGTAGTTTTTAAAAAATATGGTGCGATTTGTTTTCAATATTATTTTCAAAATTTAAACAAAAAATACGAATAGTACCAAAATGTATTTAATTTTTTTTTTTGCAATCAAAATTTTAATTTTGGATGTTTCAAGTAAAATCAAATATTTTTTATGGTGATCTTTTAGGCATAAAATTTGCATTTTTTTATTTTTTAAATTACCAAAAAGGTCAATTGCAACCGAAAATGAAAAATAATTACATTTTCTGTTCAAAAAATTAAAAAAGAAAGAAAAGAAATTTTCAAACAAGTATATTATTTCTCTACCAAAAATTACAAATTGTCAATTAATCGGTAAAATTTGCAAGAAATAATTGATTTTTTAACTAAAAATACCATTTTTTAACTACAAATATAATTTTTCAACATAAAATGATGTCAGTAAATTTTACCCTTGAAGAAATTAATTTTTTGTAAATAGCCCGCTGCTTGTGTGGACCTAAAGCTCGCGACTGTCGCTGCTCTCGCTGCGCGCTCGACAATGTATTTATTTCATTCTATTTAACCCACATTTGTGCGCAAGTCTTTTAAAGTTAAAGGTCAAAGCATCGGCAACTGTCATTTGGATATTGTGAATTCTCTTCTGTTAAAGCTCCTTTTAAATGATGACTTTAATATTTTTTTCTCATTTTGCATTAAACAAAAACAAAACTGCGTGTCCTATTAAAAATTATTCAAGACAAATTTGAATGAGTTTTCACTATTTTTTAAAAGAGCAAATTTCGTCTCTTCTCTTTTTTATTAGCTTTTGTCGTTTGTCCAAAATTTTAACTTTTTTAATGTTGTTTTTTACGACTAAACTTTGTAGATCTTTTCATAGCGCGCAATTTTAGTTAATTCTTTATTTCTGTGATAATTTTTATTCTTCATTATTTTTTGTATACATTTGTATATATTTATGTATACATTGAAATTTGTGAATGACAAAATTTAAATTTTTGTTAATGCTCTCAAAATTTAAATTTTCAATTTTTAAAAAAACTCGAAAATTTGTTAAAATAATTTTGTACGGCTTTTAAAAAGCAGCATTTTTCTTTTCTTGAATTTTTTCATACCGTGAGTTATTTGGCTTAAAATGTTTACTTTCGTGTGTTTTTTAGAATTGTGTAAATGCTTTAACTCTCGTAAATTTTGGTTTCATCAAAAAAAAGTCATTAGGATAAATTTTTGAAATTTCCGAGTACTATAAGCAGCCATACATAGAATTAAAAAAAAATTTAATGTTCTCTGTCAGTTCTTTTTTTAAAGACTAAATTTTTTATAAAATGTTAAGAATAAATTTATAATTTTTTGTTTATATAATTTTTATTTTTAAGAAACAGCAACAAAAATGTTGATTTTTTAAATTGCATTTTTTATCATCTAGACCTAATTTTTCTTAAACTTTTCTTTCTTTGTATTTAATGCACAAGGGTATAAAAAAAATAAAAAATTGTTAATTTGCATGTTTAATTGTTATAAACAAAATGTATTAACAACTCCTGAACATTAGGGTTTTTTCGTCTCCAAATTATATTTCTGTTCTAATATTGCTTGCTTTTATCGTTGGGATGATACGTGATATTGAAATTTAAGATAAAATATTATTGTTTATTTTATAAACAAGTTATATAAATAAATGCTCATTTCGGCCGTTTTAAGGCGAAAAGAAACCATTTTTTCTTTCGACCTGATAGCAGTTGTGTTACCAGTGAAATTTTCTGAAAAATTGTTTGTTATTTATCAATATTTGTTTATTTTATTAATTATTTGTATAAACAAATTTACATTTTTCAAGTTTTAAAGGAAAAAACATCGCTTTTTCTGCTGACCTTGCTGAAATTGTATTTACAAAGATGTTTTCTCAAAAAAAAATTGCAACGTTTTAATATTTTTTTATTTTATAAACAAATTGTAGGGAGAAATGTAAATTTTAGGCATTTTTGGACAAAAATTATGCGTTTCTAATCGTACTTTTGTTGAGATAACAGAACAATAGTGGTAGCCTTTTATTTTTACAAGTAATGTGAAACAATTATAAAATTAGTCATTCTTAAAAATGCAAGTATACTGTTATCGCAATCAGCTACTATTAAAGTTCTGGCAAAAGTTTTTTAGAAAACATTATTGGCGATATAATTTTAGCAAGGCAAAAAGAAAAGAGGTTTATTTTCACTTAAAATCGCCCAAAATTTGCATTTGTTTATATAATTTGTTTATAAAATATAGAAATATTGCTATTTTCATTTTTTTTCATGAAACATCATTAGTGATATAATTTTTATCAACGTCAGAGGAGAAAATGATTTCTTTTTGCTTAAAAACGCCAAAAATGTGCATTTGTTTATATAATTTTTTTATAAAGTAAACAAATAATAACGGTTTGGCAACATTTTTTTCAGAAAACATTATTGGCGATATAATTTTAGCAATGTTAGAAGAAAAACGGTATATTTTTGCTTTAAATCTCCCAAAATTTACATTTGTTTATATAATTTCTTTATATAATATACAAATATTGCTGCGTTGCAAATTTTCTTTCAGAAAACATCATTTAAAATATAATTTTTAGCAAGTTTAGAGGAAAAAAAAGATTTTCTTTTGCTTAAGTACGCCAAAAATGTGCATTTGTTTATATAATTTTTTTATAATGTAAACAAATATTGATGAATAACAAAAATTTTTTGTTTAAAAACATCATTGGAAATACAGTTTCAGCAAAGCCAGAAAAAAACGATTTCATTTTGCTAAAAACGCCTAAAATTTGAATTTGTTTAGATAATTTGTTCATAAAATAAACAAATATTGATAGCTTGCAAATTTATTTAAAAAAAAACATAATTGGAAATATAATTTCAGCAAGGTCGGAAGAAAAAACGATTTATTTTCGTTAAAGAATGTAAAAATCTACATTTTTTTACATAATTTGTTTATAAAATACAGAAATATTGAAAAGTTGCAAAATTTTTTTTAGAAAATATCATTGGCTATGTAATTTAAAAAGGTCAGAAAAAAATTCCTTTTCGCTGAAAAACGCAAAAAATGTCAATTTGTTTAAATAATTTGTTTATAAAATAAACAATTATTGTTATTATGCAAATTTATTTTTAGAAAAAATCATTGGAAATATAATTTTTAGCAAGGTCCGATGCAAAAATGATTTCTTTTTGCTTAAAAAAGCCCAAAATGTGAATTTGTTTGTATAATTTTTTTATAAAGCAAACAAATATTGATGGGTGACCAAAATTTTTTCAGAAAACATCTTTGGCAATATAGTTTTAGCAAGGCTAGAAAAAAGCGATTTCTTTTTGCTTGAAAACGGCGAAATGTTAATTTGTTTAGATAATTTGTTCATAAAATAAACAAATATTGCAAGCTTGCAATTTTATTTTAAAAAACATAATTCGAAATATAATTTTAACAAGGTCGGAGAAAAAAACGATTTCTTTTTATTAAAATATATTTCTTTTTGTTTAAAAACGAAAAAATGTGCATTTGTTTATATAATTTTTTTATAAAGAAAACAAATATTGATGGGTGACATAATTTTTTTCAGAAAACGTCATTGGCAATATATAATTTCAAGCTGGGTCAGTGGAAAAAGCGATTTTCCTTTGCTAAAAAACGCCAAAATCGTGCATTTGTTTAAATAATTTTTTTATAAAGTAAACAAATATTGATGGGTGACAAAATTTTTTTTATCAGAAAACCTCATTCGCAAAATAGTTTCAGCAAGGCCAGAAAAAAAGCAGATTTCTTTTCGCCTGATAACGCCCAAAATTTAAATTTGTTTAGATAATTTGTTTATAAAATAAACAAATATTGATAAGCTGCAAATTTATTTTTAAAAAACATCATTGGAGATATAATTTTAGCAAGATCAGAAAAAAAAAACTTTTCTTTTTGTTAAAAAAAGCCCAAAATGTATATTTGTTTACATAATTTGTTTGTAAAAAAAGCAAATATTGATAAGTGGCAAAAAATTCCTAAAAAATTATTATTGAAAATATAGTTTTAACAAGTTCGGAATAAAAAACGGTTGCTTTTTGCCTGAAATCAGTCAAAATGTGCATTTTTTATATGATTTGTTTATAAAATAAACAAATAAAAGCAATTTATTTCAAAGTAGAAATATACTTTTAAGAGGAATAACCTTTAATGTCAAGCATTCATTAATAAAATTTGTTTATAACAAATAACTATGAAAGTTAACATTTTTTTATCTTTGTTTATAGCCCTGTGCATTAAATCCAAGGGATAAGACGAATAAAAAATATTTTTGTTCTGGAAGATAAAAAATGAAATTTAAAAAATCGACATTTTTGTCGCTATTTGCATTAAAATAAAAAATAAATAAATAAATAAATTAGGTAAGAAACTACCATTGATACAGTCAGTAATGTATTTATTTTGAAAATCATTACAATTAAAATTAATATAAATATTAATCATTACTAATTAATAAATATTGAATCCTGAACTTCAATGATGATATGAATGATAATGAGGATTAGGATTACCTTTAAAAAGCTGACTTTGATACTCGTGATAAGGATTATTATAGGGGTTCATTTCGTTATAAATTAACTCTGGCTGATCATCCCCTAAGGCTTTTTTTGAAAGTTGAGACTCACTAAATTGAGGCTCGCTAAATAGATCACGAGTATCCGAAACTCTTCTTGGCCTTGAAGCTTTTTCATTGATTTTTTTTTTCTGATGTCCACCTTGTGTATTCGATTTATCTATTTTTTGCAACGTAGGAGGTGGTTTCATTGGTGAAGTAGTAGTTCCTGAAGAATCCCTGACCTTGAGAAATTGTTTATTATATCCTCTTGGATTATTTTTGATAGATCCTTGTTGAATGTGTTCACCAGATGGACGATGGAGACCTCTAAGATGTGCCATTTGAGCTTTTATCTCTCTTATTTGTGCTCGTGCTTCTGTAAAAGGACTTCTGGTATATACCATAATCAAGGACCATTTCACTGGCCCCACCACCCACGCAAATTTAATTTCTTTTAGACTAAATATTTAGTGCAGAATTTGTTCGAACTTATATTGGCGCATGATTTTCGTCTTTATTTTTTTAAACTTCTGCAAACAACTTCAACCCCTAAAATCTACCCCCTATGCGGAAAACACTTTGGCGGGGCCAGCGAAAGGTTTGAATGACCCCGATATTACCCAAAATCAACTTCATATAGTCGCATTATTTTCATCTCTATTTATTCAAATTCGTGCAATCAACTTTAACCCCCAAAAACTACCCTCAATGCGCCAAACGTTCCAGTGGGGCCAGAATAATGTTTCTCTGGCCATCACATGGTGTTTTCCTCACAAGGGGTACTTTTTAGGGGCTAAAGCTTGGTTGCACAAATTTAAACAAATCATGGCGAAAATAACGCGCCCATATAAGGTTTATTTTGGATAATTGCGGGGACAGCCAAACATTTCGCTGGCCCTACTATATTTTTTGAAACATAGAGGGTAGATTTTAGGAGTTGAAATTTATTGTACAAGATTAAACAAATAAAGATGGAAATAATCAGCCCATATAAAGTTGATTTTGGATAATGGCGGGGCCAGCGAAACGTTCCGCTAGCCCCTCTATTGTGTTTTCCACACAGGAGGTAGTTTTTAGGGGCGGAAATTGCTTGCAGAAATTTGTGAAAAGAAAGATGGAAATAATGCGCCCATATAAAATTCATTTTAGATGATAGCGGGGCCATCCAAACGTTTTGCTGGCCCCGTAATACTATTTGAAAAATAGGGGGTAGCTTTTAGGGTTTGAAGTTTATTGTACAAATTGAAACGAATAAATTGGTAAATAATAAGTCTATTTAAAGTTATGTTTGGTTCATGGCGGGGCCAGCAAAACGTTTCGCTGGCCCCGCTAGTTCTTTTTTGAGCAGTCAGTTACTTCCAGTGATGCCAAAATTCTAATTTTTGTTACACAGATTTGAGCAAATTCTGCACTAAATATTTGTCCTAAAAAATATTAATGTTTTTGGGGGTGGTGGGGCCAGTGAAATGTTTTAAGATGAATTGTTCACTTTTGAACTAAACTGATGAACCTTAAACTACAGCAGTTAAATTTTCAGTTACAAAATAAATTTTTAACCCATATTTTATTCATGAATTTTTGACAACAAAGAAATAATTTTTAACCCAGTAATTGTATTTTCTACCAAACTAATTAAGTTGTTAATTCAAAAGTATCACTTTTTACCAAAGCAGTTGCATTGACATTAAAAATATTTAAACATTTTTCTTAAAAATTCACAATTTTTCGTAAAACTTGAAAATATTTCTATAATTTTGGGAAAAATTTAAAGTATTTAAAATGTTAGGATACCTTCTGGTCTCAGGATGTTTTGTAGTGCCTCATATTTTATTTTCCGGGGTCCCCTTTCTCGCATTGATGGCATTTGTACCAGCTCAGGCGTCTTACCTTGAAGTACGTAAGAATTTTTTTAATTTTTCATAATAATTCTGAATTTTTCGGAACATTATCTGAAATTTTGTGAATTTATTATTTGACCGGAAATTTTATAAATTTTTAGAAAAAATCCTTCCAACTTCGATTTTGCGAGTTTTTTAAATAATGAGTTTAATTTTTATCTTTTTTCAATTATATCATTTATTTTATGATGCCTAATTCAAAAATCTTTTATTTCAGAAATTTTCTATTTTAGATTTTTCATTTTTAAGCGTAAATTTTAATACATGAATTTTAAAATGCAGTTTTAAAAACTTAAACAATTAAAAATTTGAAGCGTTTTAATTTGACAATTTTTAATAAGAAAAACAGTTTTAGTTGATCAACTGTAAATATAGATTAATAATTGATTTATGAAATTAAATTTAGATTTAGAAAAAAAAAATAATTTCTTGTACGAGACGATTAAAAATTAGTTTACAAACTGTAAGAATTGGAAAGACTTGTTAGTTAAACAAATGTAAACGCCCTATTGAAACCTTATAAACGCTTTTTAATTTTAAATTAATTTTAAAATAGTATATTTATAATTAAAGACTTTTCTTAAATTTTTTATATGATTTTACTCTAAAATATTAAATTTTTAAACCATAAAGTTCTAAATTTTTCAATTGAGAAAAAGAGATGTTACTTAATTATTTAAAACATCTGACTGTTCATTTAAAATCAATAATTATAAATTAAATATTTAAAACCAAACAATTTTTTTTTTAAAAACGTTAAAATTAAATTGTTTTAAATTGTTGAAATTTGATGTATGAATAACAATTAATAATAATTATTCATCGAAAAAATTCGAACATTTGAAAAAAATTCAAATAACCCACTGCCTAATTTAAAAAAAATATATAGATTTTAGCAGATGTCGAACAAAAAATTTAGAAGCTTTTATGAATTTTGACAGGCCTTAAAAGAATAAAAAATATTACATTGAAAAATCAAAAATTTCTTTACTTTGGCAGCATTAAGGATAAAAATTAATTAAAAAAAAAATTAAAAGAAAATGTAGATGTTTCAATATTTCAAAATAAGTTTTTGAAGTCAGGGAATTTTTTTTTTTAATTTGTGGGGACACCCCAGAAATTTGTTCGAATCCACACAAAAATAAATTCATTTTTTTTTTTTGAAAAAAATTTGTCTTCACAATTAGCCTTGTTAGACTTGTTGTCCAATTTTAAATTAGACGAGAGTGGCAATTCATTAATTTAAAAAAAAAGTGATTGTTTAAACAATGTCTTAGTATTGTTAATAATATTCTTTTAGATATGTTACACAAAATTTCAGTTTAAAAAAAGCACTTTTAGTCAAATTTTCAATTAAGATTAGTTAATTAATTAAGAAACTTTATTCTTTAAACAATGTATTTTTATTAATAATGATATTATATTTAAATAATGATATAAAGATGTCGCTTTTCTCTAAAATTTCTGGCTTTTTGTCCAATTTTCAATAAGAAGAAGCAATAATGAATTCAAGTCAACAAAAATAATTGTTTAAACAATTAACTATCATTGCTAAATAATATTCTCTTTGCTTACTTTGTAGAATTTTGCAGTTTTTCTAAAATTTTAAGCTGTTTGTCTATTTTTCATTAGGCGTGCCTTAATAATTAATTAGGTTAGGCAAAAATAATTGTTCAAACAAATTATTATAACTTTTTTATTTATAATTTATTAATTATAATTAATTAATTTTTATTCATTATTTAACATTTATAATCTTTATAATTCTGTCCTTTTTCACTTCGTGACTTATTAGTTCATGAAAGTTAACAAAAAAGCTTTTTAAAAATATTATTATTGTTTATAACCATCTGTTCTTAGATAAGTGCTGAGAAGTTTTTTTTAATAAACTCTTTAACTTAGCTTTGCCTGCTTAGTTATTAACAATTAATAAATAAACATTAGAGAAAACTACATTTTAAATAATTTTTTTGGGTGAAAATATATTTTTCTGAAATAAAACAGATAATTATTCTATTCCTAATAAAAAAGCGATGCAAAGTTAAAGAATTCGAAAAACACCTCCACTTTCTAAAACTTATCTAAAAAACAAAATATAGTTAAAAACAATATTAAATTGTTGAAACAACTGATTTGTTAACTTTTAATCATTATTGCCTTAATAAATGAAAAAAGGACAAAAAGGTGAAAATTTTAGAAAAACAACAATTATCAGGTATTAATACAGATAAGGATAGTCATAAACAATACAAATTTGTTTAAACAATTACTTTTTCTAAATTTAATTAATTATTTAGTCAATTTTAATGAAAAATAGACAAAGAGTTGAAAAATTCAGAAAAAACCGCAATATTCTACCAATTAAGCAAAGAGAATATCATTAACAATGGTCATAAATTGTTTAAACAATTATTTTTGTTCATTGTAATTTATTCTTACCTCAATTTAATTGAAAATTAGACAAAAAGGCAGAAATTTCAGAAAAAACAGCATTTCTCCAGCATTATTGAAATATAATATTATCGATAATAATAAATTGTTTAAACAATTAATTTTCAGAACTCCAATTAATCACGTATCTTATCTTAATTGAAAATTTTACTAAAAGTGTTTTTTTCAACTCCAAAGATTGTAGCATTTTTCTGAATGAATATTATTAACAAAAATAATATATTGTTTAAACAATCACTCTAGTTAACATTGATAAACTGTCACTTTCGCCTATTTAAAAATTGAACAATTTGATAATTTCAAAAAAAAAAAAACAGAAACAATTCTTTGATTTTTCCCTGACTAATTTTTTATTTCAAATTAATAATATTCAAATACCAGCAATTTAAACTTGTGATACAATAAAAAAAAATTTTAAACCAAAAAGAGGAATTTCCAACAAATTAAGTTTTTTAATTAAAAAAATGATGTTTAAATTTTTTTTTACAAAAATTGAATTTTCAAACAAAAAATATGACTTGTCAGCAAAAATTTAATTTTCACTAAGCTAATGCATTTTTAAAAAACAGAAATTAAATTAAAAACTATATTATTTTTTTTAAGTGAATTAAAAAAAAAATGTATTTTACATTAAAAATTTAAATTTTCAACAAGATATAAGCGTTCAAAAAAAATGTTAACAATGTAGTGTAACTTTTACCCAAGTAGTTTTATTTTAAATTAAAAACATTAATTTTTATCAAAATAATTGAACTTTTAAACAAAGAGATAAATTTTCAAATTAAAAAAAACATCTTTAACAAAAAAAGTGATTTTTAACAAAGTTATTCAAGCAAATATTTCTAAAAAATTATTTGAATACTCACGCCAAGAAGAAAGAGTTTTAACCAAAAAGTTTGATTTTCAAGAAAACAAAAAATAAATTTCTTCTAGCAATTCTTAACAATTCGAGATATTTCGGAATAATTGGGAATAGTTCAAAATACTGAAATTTTGGGTATACTCAGAAATTCTCCTCTCAAATTTTTTTTTCATTGGCTCACATTCAGCTTGCTGGTTTCTTCTTCTTCGCATTCGTGGCACATTTACCGGTACATTTGTATTTAAATTGTTGGTTTCCCGAGAAGATGAAGCATTTTGAGGACGAGGCTCATGTTTAGATTTGAATATGTTCATAACATCCAATACTTCTGGAAAAAAATGTATGCAGTCTACCTTCTCAATAATGCCGCTCTCTAAAATACCGCTCTTAATAATGCCGCTCTAAATAATGCTGCTCTCAATAGTGCCGCAGAAAGTAAAGTAGACTTTTGGTATTTATATAACTCAATAATAAATCAACAATTAAAATACAAAATTTGTTTACAGTGTGAGAATTTCAACAAAAGGAATTATAAATTTTCTATAACACAAAATTTTATACCACAAAAGAATAATTTCTAACAAAATACAAGAACTCTCAACCCAAATGTTGAATTTTCAAATAAGAGAAATTCATTTAAAGCAACAACAACAAAAACAAATTTTCAATCATATAGTTCGACTTTAACAAAAAGTTTAATTTTTATTTTAAAGTGAACCATTTTCGATCCAAGTACCACAGTAAACCAAAAGAATAATTTTCTACAAAAAAAAAGATGAATTTTTAATGAAATTCAAGAAACCTCAACCAGAAAGTTAAATTTTTAAGAAAGATTTTATTTTTTACTTTTGAGAGAGTTACTCAATTTTTAAACCTAGTTATAAATTTTTCAATAAAAAATAATTATTTAAAGACAAGAATCAATTTGAAACGAAAAAACGAATTTCTAACAAAATTTAAGAATTTTCAAGCAAAAAGTTCATTTTTAAACTAGAAACAATGAATTTTTAAACAAAAAGATTTATTTCTTATCAAAAACATAAAAATTATTATTTGTTCAGTTTTGAAGAAAGTATTTTAACATTAAAACCAAGTTGTTTAATTTCTTATAGATAAAAACGAATTTTTAACAACATTCAAGAATTAACCAAGAAACAGTTAAATTTTCAACTAAAAAATATAAATTTTTTTAAAAAAAGTTAAATTTTCTACCTAGAAAAAACGAATTTTGTGACAAAATACAAGAATTCTGTACAAAATAGTTGAAATTTCTGCTAAAAAAATCAATTTTAAACCAAAAGTTCAATTTACTCAAAAAAAACCCGAATTTTCAATCAAAATTATGAACTCTCAATCAAACAGTTAAATTTTTAAAAAAGAAATAATTTTTTTGAAGTTTTTAAGAAAAAAATGCAACTATAAAACCTGCTGTTTAATTTTTAGCTAAAAAAACCAGTTTTTAATGACATTTGAAAATTCGAAACCGTAAAGGTGCATTTTAAATTAAAAAAGAGAAATTTTTACACAGAAAATCTAATTTTCACTAAAATTCAAGAATGATCAACTTTTCAAGTTCAACTTTAAAACTTTTTTTTTTTTTAAATTAGAGAATTCTGTACTAAATATTTGAGGTATTAAATAAAACTGCTCATTTTTAAACCAAAAGATTAATTTACTACTAAAAAAAGTCGAATTTTTAATAAAAATCAAGATTTCTCAACCAAAAAATTAATTTTTTCAGAAAGAAATTAATTTTTTTGATTTTTAAGAAAGTAGTTCAACTGTAAAACCTAGTTCTTTAATTTCTAACCGATAAAAACAAATTTTTAACAAAATTCAAGAATTCTGTACCAAAAAGGTGGGGTTTCAACACTTTTTAATTTTTAAAAAAGTAGTTAAACTTTAAAGCATATTTTTTAACAAAAATCAAGAATTCTGTGCCAAATAGTTGAAATTTTTTACTAAAAAAAAGAATTTTAATTACAAGATTAATTTACTTTGACAAAAGTCGAATTTTCAATAAAATTTAAGAAATTTGCAACAAAAATAATTTTTTTATTTTTTTATAAAGTAGGCCAACTATAAAACCTAGTTGTTTAATTTCTAACTGAAAAAAACGAGATTTTTTAACAAAATTCAATAATTATGTACCAAAAAGATGGTTTTTCAACTAAGAAGGACGTATTGTTTAACAAACAGATTCATTGACTAGGAAAAGTCGATTTTTTAATAAAATTCAAGAATTCGCAAGCAAATAGTTAAATTTTTAAGAAGAAAAATCAAAATTTTTTTAGTATTTAAGAAAATAGTTCAACTTTAAAATATATTTTTTAACAAAAATAAAGAATTCTGTACCAAATAGTTTAAATTTTCTACTAAAAAAAAGAATTTTTAACCAAAAGATTAACTTACTCCGACAAAAGTTAAATTTTCAATAAAATTCGAGATATTTGCAACCAAAAATTAAAATTTTTAAGAAAGAAACAATTTTTTTTAGTTTTTTATAAAGTAGTTTGACTATAAAACCTAGTGGTTTAATTTCTGACTAATAAAAACGAATTTTTAAAGAAAATTTAAAATTCCTTACTAAATATTCGAGGTTTTAATTAAAACTACATATTTTTAAACCAAAATATTGATTTACAACTAAAAAAGTCGAATTTTTAATAAAAATCAAGAATACTCAACTAAAAAATTAAAGTTTTCAGAAAGAAATTAATTTTTTTTTAATTTTGAAGAAAGTAGTTGAACTGTAAAACCTAGTTCTTAAATGTCTAACCGATGAAAACAAATTTTTAACAAAATTTAAGAATTCTGTACCAAATATTTGAAGTTTTAACCAAAAGGATGTATTTTTAAACAACGAATTTTGAATAAAATTAAAGAATTCTTTTCCAAAAAGTTAAATTTTTAACTAAAAACATATATTTTGAGAGAGAAATAATTTTTTTTAGTTTTTCATAAAGTAGGTCAACTATAAACGTTTTATAGTTGACCTACTTTATAAAACACTAAAAATCAGTTTACTTCGACAAAAGTCGAATTTTTAATAAAATTCAAGACATTGTCAACCAAAAAGTTAAGTTTTTAAGAAAGAAATAATTTTTTTTAGCGTTTTATAAAGTAGGTCAACTATAAAACCTAGTTGATCAATTTCTAACTGATAAAAACGAATTTTGAAGAAAATTCTAGAATTTTCAATCAAATAGTTGAGGTTTTATATTTTTAAACCAAAAGATTAATTTACTACTAAAAAAGTCGAATTTTTAATACAAATCAAGAATACTCAACTAAAAAATTAAAGTTTTCAGAAAGAAATTAATTTTTTCTTTTTTTAATTTTGAAGAAAGTAGTTCAACTGTAAAACCTTGTTCTTTAATTTCTAACCGATAGAAACGAATTTTACCAAAGTTCAAAAATTCTGTACCAAACAGTTGGAGTTTTAACCAAAAAGATGTATTTTAAAAAGAAAAATTTTCGATAAAATTCAAGAATTCTTTTCCAAAAAGTTACCTTTTTCACTAAAAACATACATTTTTAGAGAGAAATAATTTTTTTTAGTGTTTCATGAAGTAGGTCAACTATAAAACCTAGTTAGTCAATTTATAACTAATAAAAACGAATTTTGAAGAAAATTTAAGAATTCCCTACCCAATAGTTGAGGTTTTGAATGAAACTAATTATTTTTAAACCAAAAGATTAATTTACTACCAAAATAATTCAACTTTTGAATAAAAATCAAGAATTCTCAACCAAAAAATTAAATTTTTCACAAAGATATTAACTTTTTACATTTTTAAGAAAGCAGTTCAACTATAAAACCTTTTTCTTTAATTTCTAGCCGATTCAAACGAATTTTTAACAAAATTCAAGAATTCTGTACCAAACAGTTGAAGTTTTAACGAAAAAGATGTATTTTAAAATGAAATATTTTAAATAAACT
>JAAAKG020188484.1:0-15907 GCA_010014905.2 Druon quercuslanigerum | reverse complement strand
TGGTGGGGGGGGGGGGGGGGGGGGGGGGGTGGGGGGGGGGGGTGGGGGGGGGGGGGGGGGGCGGGGGGGGGGGGGGGGGGGGCGGTGGGGTTGGATGTTCCAATGAACGAAGAATGAGCTTACGGCCTTTGATATCGTCACACCTAAGATCATGCATATGCATAATAGCATGCATATCAATTCGTCTGTCCCGCGATTATACGTTTCATGCCATGAGGGTGACGCAGACTTCTGAATCTCCAGAGTCTTTATATACGAATTGTTCTAAGTGCATAAAGCAAATGGCAGAGATTCGTTCCTAAATATGATCAGGAAACACGAGATGATTGTTCTAGCAGCATTCCTGACCGCATTTTCAAGAAGTTCTCAGCGATAGATGCTTTTGATGCACACATTGATTACTTAAAACACATATTATCCGGATGTCCAATTCCATCTTTGTCGCTCTTACGGAGTTGGCTGCGACCGTGCCCTGCTGTACGTTCCGAGGGAAATAGAGTCAATTGTCCAAAATAAAAAGTGCCACATTTATTGGAACTACGATTTTCGGACAACAGTCTTCGTTGCACACTCGAGGCCTGACGTCGCGCTCCAAGTTTCCGAGAAATGAACCATATTCGTAATCGAATTCTCGGCTCCGTCCAACTACAACGTCACTGCCAAGGAAAAAGAAAAGGAGACACTTTTTTCAACTCGTTTTTTAATATTTACATCTCATTTTTTAATATTTTACAGATTTTATTTGAAAACGTATTAGGTATTATTTCTTTGTTTATCAATCAATATAAAAAAGTGAAGTGCTAAAAAATCTGTTGAGCAAAAAATCGTGGGGATAAGACGATATCCTCCTGGGACTAAGTCGGCATTTGACTATAATTTTTGAAGAAAGAAAAGGAAACATTTTTTTAATTTTTATTATTTGAGACAACTAAATTCTCTATCCAACAATACCTAATATGTTGTCAAACAAAATTCTTTTATAATCTCAACCTATATACTATTTTTACAAAGGTGTATATGTGTGTCTGTATGTATGCCAGTATATCTATCTGTATCGTGTAGACACGATGACGTACTCGGTGTTGACTTAGCCCCACGCATTAATTTCGTTTTTTCGTATCCGAAAAACATTGAAAATCATCGGGAAATCTATACTTAACAAAACGTTCATGATGAGCACCTTTTTCTACGTAAGATGAATATACCTTCATTATAGTGGACAATGATATACAAAAAAAACACAATTTTCCACAAGCTTCGGAAAAAGTTTTTGACCTCTAAAACACATTGTATATCGTAAAATATGTTAAGCAGAATGCTACGAATCTCTGCCGATAAAGATGAATCTACCTTCATTATAGTGGAGAATGATATACAAAAAAAAACAAATTTTCAACAAGCTTCGAAAAAAAATTTTGGCTTCTAAAAACACATTTTATGTCGTAAAATATGCCATGCAGAATGCCACGAAACTCTGCCGATATAGATTTACATTTTTCTTTAAAAAAGCAAACGTTTCAGCTTAGTTTAGGCCTACTGTCGGCTTATTAGCCACTCTCCTCTGCAATAAAATTAGGAACAAAGTTTTTCGCCTAAATTAGATGCATTGTATAAATTGTAATAATTAATAATATACATTCATTGAAATGATCTATTTGTCAGGGTTACTGCGAATAAAGATTAATCCGAAACAAGAAACAAATATTAAAGGAAACATAAAAAATCCAATTTGCGCTTCATTTTGCAATATCTAAAATAGCGGTCCCAGGCAGAGTTACATAAACTAATATAATATACATTTATTGCAAAAGACTTAAACATAACATAGAAAATTTCGCGTTTTTACCCATTTTAATAGAATTCGAAGCCGGAGATACGTGATGTGAATGTCTTCGTTACATTTCGTCATAAACAGAAGAGAATTTGCAATCACCAAATTACAAATTTCGTTGGTTTCACCTTCCACGTTAAAAGGCCTGTACACAGACGTGAGCCGGACATTAGGTGCGCCCAAACGCGCAAGCGAAGGCTGCATGCGATTAGTATATGCTTGCGCAGCGGGAAAATTTTTTTCTTTGGAGTTGGCTCAACAAATTTTATCTTTGACTTCAAACATCTCAGCTACAGAATTTTCAGTACATTTTATTTTTATATGAAACTAGTACCCATTGTTTTTCAGTGCACATATATTTATATTTTAGGCCAAATAAAACGTACAAACGGTATAAGGAATGGATTTTTGAAGTTAAGCAAGCACAAACAATCCGAAAGACAATGGGTTCCCATCGTGATAGAAGGGTCTCGTTGTGGCCGTCCTTTGTTTTAAACGAGAAATCGAGGGTGACAATGGCTGCCAATCATGTCGGATCGGATCGGATAGCTGTACTCGCCGTTATCGTCATGATCCCCGTCACTTCCAACCTCGTTGCTCTCACCGGCACGACGTATCTGACTCGATGGCACTCCGTCGCTTGGAGGCGCTTCATTGCCGAAACAATAGAATTATTGTACTGGCAGGCTGGCTAGAAATAAAGAGCCACTTGTGCTATCGCCTGGTATGTTCCGAATAAAATCCCCTCTTGTTCTTTTACACCCTGAGCACGATTTCTAGTATTCAGGCTCGTTTTCTCTATTAGGTATTTTACGTTGCGACGTCTGGACAAAATTGATCAAGGCTTCGTATAGGATAAACAGCAAAATTGGACTGGTACATGTTTCCGATAGTTTTTTTTTTTATATAGGATTTTTTTTTATGAAGCCTTGAAGGACAAAATCCTTTTTTTCGTGATTGTGAGTTTTAAAAAAAAACTTATTATTTGTCCTTTAAACATGAAGTTCAGTACACCTTTGGTTTAAATAAATACTTTACCTTAATTTTTAAAGGAAAAATAATAAATTTCTTAAAATTCCCAGTGAAAAGTCACTGAAAAGGAGCGTATGAAATCCTATTAAAACTTAGGCAACATTTTTCTCATTGATATTAAAAGAGTTGCAGTTTAATATATTCGAAAAAGCGAGCTTTCCAGTACAAAATCCAAAAATTTGTAGCCCTTAACTCGTTAAATATTTGTCTCAGTGAAACATTTTTCTCCATAATCTACCATCTAATGGGGTTGCTCTTTGGAAAAGTTTGAGTCCGATCGTTGTTTAGAGTAGGTTCACTTGAGAAAAAAGGCTTCATATAAATTTTTTTTATAAATATTCGATTATACCTCATATTAAATTAATAAAGTTATATATATTTGACATATTAAAAGGAGAGGAAAAAGTACGTAAATATAAATATAATATATAAGTCAAAGATGCCTGTAAAAAAAAGAGTTCTACTTATGACTAATAGCAAGTGATGTTGTCAGTAGATAATTTCTATTATGTTATTAGTGTTATTAAATAAAAATGTGAAAAAATGCTATTTTAAAATAGAAGTAGCTCTTGATAGATAGCTTCTAAAAGCTTATCTGATAGTTAACCACAAATGATCTTTGAAGTTTACATAAATATTTTCTATGTTTCGGTATATTTTTAAAGACCTCGCCAAGTCTGAATTAAGTTGTATGCCTTTTACCAACGGATGTAAAGCATTTACTTAGATAATAAGGAGCCTTATTGTTAGATATTGGATAAAGCAAATTTGGTATCATAATTGCCTTCTTTCAGCCACAGACAAGAACCCAGCTCTCTGTAGGTGCATAATAAAAAAGATGTACTTTTTTGTATATTATACATAAAACGGTTACGTGTATTTAATGCCCGTTCTAGCTCTGGCTGGCAAATCTTTATGCGGAAAAACGAAAACAAGTACAAATAGTAGTGCGGAAAATAAAAATTATGCCAGATGGTCCTTCGTGAAAATAGAAATTTGGCCGGAAAGTCCAAAACGTACAAAGTAGGCAAAATTATTATTCGGTGAAATGAGAATTAAAAAAAGTAGATTTCGAAAATCCGTTTAACTTGACTTGACATTTATAAATATATGCTTTGATATGCGCAATTTTAGGAGATTTAATTATATTCACACCGTTGATGCAAAGTGAACTGAAGGTGGGTCTGCTTTATTAGCAACGATTACTGCTGAATGAAGTACTTCTTTTCTAATAAAGTTCATATTTATACAAAAAACTTTCACACTTCTGAAGAAAAAACTTTCTTTATACTACAGAATTTTTATACTTCTCATGCGAGATTATACGGGGCAACCTGGCTTGGTGCAAAAAGAACCCCGGGCGGTACGACCACAAAATTGACTCTTCTCAGACTGGGCTTTCTCGACTTGAAACTTTAAAGCAAACGAAACTTGAAGACAAACGCGTTGGTTTCCTCGCGAAGTCCAACTCCAACTTAACTTTGAAGACGAAGTAGGAGGCGGTGTACAAGTAGTAGGGAGAAGTGTGCCTAAGAATGGTTTCCTAGACCATAGAGATATAAAAAGAGAATAGAGGAATGAGTTGGGAAGAGCGCCACAAGTACTCCCTCAAAAGGAAAAAGAAGAATGCAAATTTAATTCAGAGATAGAAACTATTTTTTAATTCATCGGAGTGAAACATATTATTTGAATAATTTAGAATATGAAAAAGCGAAAGCTTTCAACTTCGCTAGAATTAGCCATACAAATATATATAAACATTGATTGACACATACTGTTTTTACTATACTCCTTCATTTCACGCGTAAAAAAACGATCTGTCATGGGAGACATTAGAATTATTATGTGGTGACTTTATAACTCAATCCTCTTTAACCCGTGTAGGGATCCAATCAGGGATCCGGCTAAAAACGTCACGTTAAACTTGTCAGATCCCGGCTTCAATATCGGCCGGGATCCGGTCAGGTAATCCGGCCACAAAGCGGTTAAAAATATTGCTTCAGGCGATAAATTGGGAACTTATTTTTTCTTTTAAGGCTCATCGTAAAGAATACGGTGAACTTTAAAAGTCAAATCAAGTTAACCACTTATGGCGAGGAAATGGAAGTAGAATTTCAATTACTGATCTCCTAGCAATTTTTCCATATTGGAAACCGCGTGGCGATTTTAGGTTAGGAAGAAAGAAAGGGAAAAATTTATGCACAACAGTAGTTTAATTAATAATAATAATTATCCGCGCACTAAGTGAGGTTTTCAAACTAATTACTGAAATAAGGTTGATTTTAATTATGGATCTCGATTTTATTTGCGAACTTCAAAGAAATTACGCGACTTTAGTGCAACGTGCATCCTCGTCCGAAGTGTGAAGCTGAAAATTACTGACTTTCCAAGCAGACGCCAGACGTTATACATGGCGGTAAATTTGAAAGTGTATGGAATGAAAATTGTCTTAAAATAGAGAAAATAATCAAAATTGTAACATTTCTGCTATTGCACATGGCAAAATGAATAAAAGTGTTATTTAATAAGTTAAAGCATTAGAAAAAATTTGCAATCTTTTTTATTTAAAGAATTTAAAAGGCTAATTTCTGTTTCACTGATCTAATAAATCCTTAAATTATACCTTTCCAATAATAATTCATCTAGCATCCATAATTACGTCTTTAATAAATCCACAGCTCTTAAAAAATGTGTAATTTCTACAAAAAATTATTCTGACCAGTGCCCAGTCGACTGCCGGCTATAAGATCTAACCAGGGTTGGCCCGGCCAGTAACCGGCCGAATCCGGACTAGGTGATTCGAGAAAAAATGTATCCCGGCCGTCTCCCTAAAACAGTTCCTGTCCATGAAACCCAGCCGGCAGTAGCCCGGCCGGGATCCGAACAGAAACCTAGATGTAGTAGGGTCAACTGGGGACATTTCGGCACGGGAATTGAATACAAGTCTATTTTTTATGACCGTTGAGGTAGATATGATTAAACTTAGTAGATTATACATGCTAATATTGAAAAATAGACACTGCAAAAAAATGTTTGGCTACATTTCGTCTTCTTAGAAAGTATAGCTGTATTACGTAAATTTAGCTAAAACAGCTAGAAATTTAGGTTTTGGTAATGCAGGGAACGCGGGACCGCGAAAGAGGCAGTCTTCAGCCAAGCGTCACAAACAGCATGCGGGCAGTACTCTCAGCCCGTTAGTTGCATCAGCTGTTAGCCTTTTTACGTTTATATTTCGCTGATTTATGCTGAAGGTCACTGCAAGCCAATTCCGAAACTGATCTTATATCGAGAGTTGAGTGTACGTAAGTAATTCTTTGAAATTAAAAAAATCAGGAATCAAACGATCAAAATGGTTGAATAAATGTACTAGAAACTGGAAAAAATATAATAGTGATTGTGTACAGCAGGCAATCTTTGCACATATGCAACTGAAAATTCGTTTGCAACGGCTTTGTCGAACGAAATTATCACGACCCAGTCCACCCAGAAGCTCCTTTCGTACGTTTCCACCCGCATTCACTGCAGTTGATTGCAAGATTTTTCCTTATACTCGTCACTTTTTTCACTGGAAAATCTAGTCTGTATTTGGGCTCATCAGCCAACTTTAGATTCATTAAGATATTTGCTATCATTAGACTTTTGGCATCTTTAATATACATTTTTTCCTCACTTTTAATCTACAATTTGTAGAACAAAATATATGTGGATTGGACTCACAGATTAAAAAAGATTAAAAGCTGCATTCAAATTGATTTTAAATAAACTTGTGATTGGCTCCGGTGGAGAACGATTTACAATCACACAGGATGAGTCTCGCATTTATTTAGCAAAAGAACCAAGCACTACACTGTTAGAAAAATCTGTACAAGGTTTAATACACATGTGTGTGAAGAAAATATGCACTGACGCTACTGAAATGTAGCATACATTGATTTAGTGAATTTAATATACATGTGTATTAAATTTAATATACATGTCGGTAAAGCAGTGTACGTAAAAACTCAAAGTGCTTTCATTTCTTTAAATTTTGTCAAATATTCGCAAATGAAGTAATAATCTAACATTCGTCGACTCAATTATTATTTATAACTGAAGAGCAACGTACAGGTGGAACTTTTTTCTAAATTCGCTCTGAATGGTAGAAATTTAACGTGGGTACAGTCAATCTTAGGTTAGGTCTGTTATTTATTCGCTTAATTGAACTTTTATATCTGAATTCGAATTTCATTTTTGTTTAACTTGAAGAATGTATCTTGTTTTATTATTCAGAATCAAAAATTACTGCTAAATTTTTTTTTTAATTTGTGAAAACTGGAATTCTGATTTTTTTTGTAAGTGATTAGCATGAATGTTTATAAAATTTAATATTCACGCTCTTAATAGCGATTTCATATGCTTGACATATCAGTTTTAATATACACTGGTATAATAAATTTAATATTATTTTCAACAGTGTAGAGAACGATACAGAGTCTATGGCTTAATGTCTCTGTTTAATATTTTAAAGTGCATTTAAAAAAACATAAACTTAAAAAAAATATTGTGCAACAAAATTGCACAGAACATAATTCTTTTTAATAATTTTTGTGCAATTTTGCTTCAATTTTTTTTTAGTTTGTGTTGGTTTAAAAAATGTACTTTCAGGTTTTAGATTAACTCGCATTAAAGTTAATATTGACGCAAAGATTGGTCAGTATTGTAATGTCAGTTCTTTCAAGCCTCGGATTTATTCGAGTTGAACTTTCGATTGAAAAGAATGGAAAGTGGATTTCAAATTTGTTTCGGATTGATTCGGATTGCATGCGCAGAGTGAAAGAGATTGAAATGTGAGTTCGGATTGATTCAGATAAAACTTCGTGTTCGTGTAATGGTTGAAATGGATTGAAAACCAGCATCGAATTGGATCGAATTGGATACAACTATTGGAATTATTCGGAATAGTTCGGTATGTATTCTTATCACAAATTTTTTACAGGATGAGAAAGAATTTCTTGATAAAACCTGTCCTCTGAAAGAGGTGTTTTCGTTGAACTGCATATTTTTCTCAAACTGAGATGGGATTTCTTCGGAAAACCTTTCCAATGTAACCACAGCCCTAGAATCTGAATGTTTGAGTAGGTCATGTATGTCCAATAGAACGTGAACCTGTATTTTTCAGTTTGTCTTTGAAAATCATGTGTATTTCAATTTTTATTAATGAAAAGAGAAGAAGAAGGTTTTGTCATTGCGAAGGTATGTTCTGAAAATACTTATTTCTAGAAGTATTTTCCTGGTATGGCTTATTCTATGTGAAGTATCACTGACTCCTAATATATTAATTACAAACTTAAATAATAGGAATTGGATTCAAAATCAATATATAATTTCAGGTATCAGGAAAGATAGAATAGCATATTGTGTTTCAAGTGCGGAAAGTATGCAACTCACACGACTCAGAACTGCAATTTCCGCACTTGTCACAGATAATATTTTTTATTTGATATAATTTGCTTGGTTGCAGCAACAGTAAAAAGAAACTTCGCCCGCTGCCCGTTTTTCTTTGATATCCACATAACCGCTTAGGAAAAGTATAACGAGGAGCGCTGTTATATTGAGAATGGATTTGTTTCAAACCCGCTATGCATAATTCGTTTTTTGGTTTACTTTACGTTCGTGCAAGTACTGTCCGGTGCAAGAAATTGATATTCATTGAAATGCGCCTGCGTAACGGTGCGGAAAAGTAACTTTTCCACGCCGGTAAAGAATGGTCTATTTTTCACACTCTGTAAATGCATTAAAAGTAAAAAAGTTCGCGCATGCGATACAAAAAGATATATTTGCGTGGGTAGAGATCACGGTAAGACGTATAGATAAGAAAATTTGGATTGAGAAGTATAGATTGAATATTATCAACTCGAAGCAAGGACAGAAATATAAATTGGATACAAACAGGAAGAATAAAAAGGTCAGGATACACTCGAACTCCTGTATAACGATGCGCTCGGGCGCCGGATACCCCTGTATAACGATGCAGAGAGGGGTCCCCACCACCGCGACGCTCTTGTAGTTGCGCGCTGTTGATCGATTGAAAATGGTCGATAGTTATCGATATCTCAACCTGCCAATGGAAAAAGTGGGGATGAGGAGAAAGGAATTTCCATCGTTATGCAGGAGTTCCGCGCATCGCTGTACAGGAGTCATCGTTATAGAGGACATCGTTATACAGGAGTTCGAGTGTAATTCCGAAAAAAAGGATATAAAAGGAATATGGTAGCCTCATTTAAAAAAAAGAACATCAAATTGAGCTTATTCTCAATCTTGTATATGGTAATTTTAAAGTCGCAACAATGTCCCGTCTTCCAATCTCTTTCATAGTAATATTTTCAGCGACTCTAACATTGCTATAAGAACCACAGCCTTTGATGAGTGTTTCTGAAGGTTTTAAAATTTCGCGGTCATCTTAAGGGTTACGGACGTAAGGGAAGACGTAAAAGATTCCCTGTGGTAGATTCGAGTTCGCTGAGCGGATGTAACATCACCTTCATTAATTTAGGTTTACTCTCGTCTGCCCCTCTGATCCCACAGGCATTCTCATGACACTCCCGCACTTCAACCCCTCCCATTGGCCCCATCACGTCAAGTTTGGAGTTTGCGACCTCAAGGATGCAAGGCAGGTCTTCCTCTTGATCGTTGCAGGTATTCGTTGTGCGTCCGCTGTGTCACTCGTCGTCGTCATCGTCTTCGTCGTCACCAGCATTTCTCCTCCTATTCCCCTATACTCAACGCTCTTCGACCTGGTTTGTCCCTGTGCTTTATTCGTCCTCTTCAGCTTTGCTTCTCAGTGCTGCTGCATCCTAGAGCTCGACTCGACTCAAGGATGCTTGAAGCAGTAAGAAGGCCGAAGGGTGCAAGTTTCAGGCTTCATTCGGTACCACCATGTGTGCTCATGCACGCGCACACTGATGTTTTGTGCAAACTTTCGTCTCACATCTGGACTTGCTCGAAAACTAAGTCTCAGACAATCGAGAAAAAGGATACGACAAACTTTCTTAACAAATGGTTAAGGTAATCTGTTTTTGCCTTCAAAACCCATTATATTGAAAAGCCATACTTTGAGTACGAAAAAGGAGATCGATTAGACCATAAATAGTCTTATCGATTTTTTTTTTTCAAATTAGTTGTAGGTCTATTATTAAACTATTTTTGTGAGAGTCATACTCGTTATTATTTTTTTTATTTATTTATTATTTTATATATATATATATATATATATATATATATTTGAATTTAAGATTGAAAAGTAATCTATTTTATCGTGAATAATTTTATGCGAAATAAGCATCAAAAAGATTCATCATTAAAAAACAGACTTCTAAACTACCTCACTTTTCGGCTCATTAGATACAAATATTAGCCATATGACCCGTGTAGGAATCCAATCAGGGATTCGGCCAAATAGCCATAGCAGAATCGATAAGCTCATTTCTGTTCCACTGATCTAATAAATCTTTAAATTATACTTTTTGAATAATAATTCATCTAGAATCCATAATTACGTATTTGATAATGTCGTTGCTCTTAAAAAATGTGTAATTTATACGAAAAAATTAACCTGACCAGTGCTGGCCGGCTCCCGACCATGGGATATAACCAGGGTTGAGCTGGCCACTAACCAGCCGGCTCCGGACTAAGTAAGTATAACATACTATGCTTTTATATTGAACGTCAATAGATCACATGTATATGCCGCAGATAAAGGTACGGTTTATCTGTTTTCTTTTTAGTAAAAAATAGGTACCTAATTGAATCGCTTCCCCTCCCCTCGCTCATGCTGAAGTTTCACTTCAATAAAATTTTAAATATTCCATTATGAAATCGCGTATATGTAATATACCATGCATTCAAGTAAATAGTATTCAGGATATTCGATGTAGATATTTCTTCAATAGTTATAATTTACAAATAGTAATAATGATCATTTTTCCAAAGCTATCATAATCTTCTAATCCTATAAATAAATCAGTGTTATAAACGAGAATGAATTATATACTTTCGGATGATGAAAATTAAGCAATTATTTTTCTCATCGATTTTTTCGTTTAGCATTCGCATTACTTCTTATGTACCTTGGTTTCTTCCATTATTTTCCAGCCATGCACTTAATTAGGTTTCGTTGTGTAACGAGATCAAGATTTCTAGAAAAAGTGGCGTTTATGTTTCTTTCCGAAAGGAGATTTTAAGCACCGCTTACAAGTGAGGTGATCAAAATTTATAAATATATGTGCTTCTGGCTAATTAAGATCATGGACATAAGTGTTGATAAAAAACACGAAAATTAATATTATAACATATAAAAGAATATTAATATTAAATTAGTTGAATAGTATTTGTCCACTGCCATTTTCTATTCTTTTCATTGGTGAAATTTAATTTATTTTAAACAATTTGTTCACTTATGGCCTTATAAAAATAAAGTAAACTTGCTTTATTAAAATAAATTGGAGGATTCCTATTCGAAATAGAAAGTTTCTGTAAAATAAGAATTGATCCCAGGATGCTTCCTGTTCTAAATCTACTCCTTTATGTAATATTTTTCTGTTCTTTTAGTACCATCCGTGTACTCTTTCTTTAGGTGTGTTCTATGTGCTCACATACTTACGTTAAATTTGGGTAAACGCAGAAAGATCACAATCGAAAATACAGTTTAGAATAATTTTTCACAAAAGATCATTAAGAGAGCTTAGTTTGTGCAATATTTTTTAAATTTTATGTAAGTATACCAAAATCCAACGAACCACCGAAGCAGGAAAACATTTTTCTAAGAATAAATATATGCACTATGTATGTTAAAAATTATATTTATCTGGTAATGAGTGAATTTATGTATTAGCCAGCTGTCTATCTGGTGATAAATCGAGATTATCAGCTGAGAAAAACGCCCAAAAAATTCCGCCCACACAGAATTCAATCTACGAAACTCAATAGTACTGATAACACAGGACCAGCCATCAACTACGAAATGATTAAAAAAGTATCTCTTATGTATTTCTGTATCTCTTATTTAAAAAAATTAAAACTGTCAAATTTAACTAGGATATTATGTAGATATGTTTTGAAAATGATTTCTACATTTTTTCACAGATGCGCATGGTTTTAATTTATCGAAATGCGATATCGCGTGGATTCCGCGCAAGCGTTAAGTTCAACACGCATGCGTTGAAATTCTTGGAACACATACGCAGCGGTGCACCGACAGCATCAGATTGCCGAGTGCGCTCGCTGTGAATACATTTTGCGGTTTCTCGTTGCACTTGAATCGGTTAGTTTATTTTCATATTTTATCGTGTCGTAAACGAAACAAAGAGAAAACCGCTAACATCACTGGTGTCTTTTTGGAATACAGGAAGAACCAAAAATGGCAAGTACTTTTTCATAAGCCTCTTTTTCATTTTAAAAATGTACATTTATAAAATTCTGGAAAATAAAAAATTAAGCATAGAAAAATTGAATGAAGTTCCTTGATCAAAAATGCAGCCGTGTTTTAAATAGAATAAACTAATTCATTTAAATCTATTAGTATATTAGTATATAGAAAGCTTCCAAATTTCTATTCATATAATTATTTTGATTTTGATATTAGCATTGTTGTTAAGGCACGTTACTTTATTTTGAAATAACTATTATGATCACCTCTCAAAGGGGCTTGAATTGAGCTTTAAATAGCTTTATCTGGATACTAAAACCCTTTCATAGTCCAAAACTTGTTAGGAAACTAAACACGGTATTTCAGTCTAAACAATGTTCAGGAAATGCTTACCCATTATGCTGAAATAATTATATTCCGTCAGCATGGATTAATTTATTGCAGCCCATAATTTATGAATCACTTCGAAAATATATACTCTGTTTAGAAAGAAAAATACTCAAGTTTGTACTTTGTAACTACTCAGTTGTAAAAGCTTTTTTTATTTTAATAGGGTAGACTTGCAGAAAAAAATTTTAATTGAAGAAAAGAAACGGAGTGCAAATGTACTGTTAGAAAATGACATGGAACAAAATTGAATACCTATAGTTTTTTATATGTGGACAAAGTTAGCTACCGGGAAAAAGTTGTTAATGTGAATAAATAATATATATGAATCATCATTTTTAAAATTAACGCAAAGCAATCTTCATCCGATTTTTTAATGAGGCTGCCTCTAATTAAAAATCATATACACTATACTAGACGCCCATTCATTCAATGCATAATCAATTTTTTTATTATTTTTATTATTAGGTATATTACAAAAGTTGCAAACAACTAAGAACGATACCAAGTTCAATTATAGTTCATTAAATACAACTTATCGCTCTTTCTAACTTTATGCCGCCTCCTCACTTTTGTCATTGTTGATATATCAAATATCATGAATGAAGTTTTTATTTTTATGCTTTTGCTTACACCAGTACAAGTATAATTATACTATTTAATGTTCATTTTCAACTCGATTCTCAAGGAATCGTGATCTCGTCGGACTTTTCTGGGCTAAGTATTTTCTTCGCATTGTAAAGAAAGTGAATTTAGAAAAAATGAAGAGTTACATATTCGTACCAAAAACTTTGAATTTCAGCTGTATTGACATACGGAAATAGTTTAGTTTAAACATAAAGTCTTTAGGGATATTATGTGATTTACATAAATGAAAATATCTTGTTGCTATTTTCTTGCAGCATCAAAATGTAATTTTTACTGATAATATTTAGCGATTCGGTCTAAACGATCCCGAAAGGCATATTGTAATGTGTAGCATGAGAGTCTGACGACGAGTTACATTTAGCTAGGAAGTAAATCTATTGTTTCTATTTCTATTGTTTGTTTTGAAAGCCGTTTTGTTGATAAAAAACAGACCAATATGTTTCTGGTTCTCCGCTGTCGGTACATCGTGAAAGCTCATTAATGATTCTTTCTTGAAAGGGTCGATAGGTTGAACCTCGTATTTCCCACACTCACTCCATTTCAGCAAACTCTGAATCAGTAAGAGTTAAAAAAACTCTATTTTCACGGTTGAAAGCATAGAATGCAAGTATCACGCGTTGGTAACACATAAAAACAAGAATATTTTCAAAGGTATAATAATTCATCAGAAAGGAAGTATTTTTCATCATAAGAGACTTTTACGAAAAGCTTAAGAAAAAACTTTATATCGTTACCATTAAATAACCTCAAGTTACCAACTTTTGAAGGACTCTTATCTTATTAGTCGCCACTAATACTTATGTTTCCACTGAGAGGTGTAAAGGTAACTTCGGCTTAAAATGTCGAGAAGAGTCCCCAGATTAGGAATATCTAGGATAACTTATTGGAAAGTTGGTCGCCTAATCATGAAGCGAGTTTTCAAATATAAATAAACTATTTACAAACAAGTGCTGTAAAATATTTTTAGAGAGCTCAGATCAAGACAAGACTTTCTTCATCTTAAATTTTTTTGTACAATTAACTGTTTTCACTCAAATAATTGTGTCTACTTGTATTGTATTGTTGTATTTTTATTTTTATTAGTTGCTTTCAGCATTTCACTAATTTTTTAGTGCAGAATTATTAAAAACTAGTAAAAAATTATATTTATATACTTTTTAGTAGTTTTTAGCTTTCCACTGCAGCTTTAATAAAAATTACTGGTAATTGTATAAAAAATTGTACTAAAGTAAAATAGTAACTTTCTGGTCGCTTATTCAGGTTTATAGAATACATCACAAAAGATATCATGTACACATATTAAAAAACGTATTACTATAATATTATAGAATGTACATGTAAATAAAATTATTACGCATTTAAAAACTTTAATTTTCCTGAATTTTATAAGTGAAACGTAAAATGTATGTTTGTTACCATTTATATCCGAATTCAGTAAAAACTAGTTTTAGCTAAAAAAAAGGAAAATTGAGCTGCTGAATCTGCACAAAGGAGGTACAGAAATTATTTTGCTGAGGACTCCCTATTAACAGCGAAATAATTGTATATCTCTGTTTTGCATTTGGCGCCTCAATTACCACGAGCATCTATGCAAAGTAGTTTAAACTAGTAAAAACGCGATTTTTCAAAGCGTTTTTGAGAAAATCCGAAGAATTATTATTGTTCAATCTAATTTCGAGTTTGAAGGAGTGGGTAGTTTTGCGGTAGTATGTCTGCTACCATTGAGCAGTTTATACTTAAAATCGGACTGAATATGAGTATTTCTCTTTTATAAAGATCACATTTGCTTCCATATATTATGACTTTGCGATATGTATTGAATTGTTTTAAAATTTCGTAAATCTCTTCTTCTGGAAAGCATTGACTACAAGCATAAGGGAGATACAGATTATTTCACCTAAAAAATATAATTAACAAGCGTCAAATCCGTAAAAAATGAAATTAATGACATTTCCTTGTTCTCTAACTATAAGCTGCTAAGTTTGAGAAGTATTTTTGAAAGCAAGTGTGATAAAAAAGAAATGTCTGTTATTGTTTAAAATTAAATCTTTAAAAATATATTCATTCGGATAGATTTTTAGGTTAACGCACTTGAACGCAAGAGAATTTCAAGTTTTAATCGTTGGTAAATATTAGAAGATTGACTTTTAAACTCACATAAAACATTTGAAAGTTTTGCGTATTTTTATTAGGTATTATGATACGCTGCAGGTAAATTAGACACTTTTTGTGCAGACATTTCAGTGTTAACGTAGCACATTTTGAAAGAAAGGATAAAATGAATAATCCTGCTAAAGAACTTTTTAATTTAATCTTTTGAATAAGAAAAGTCCGTGCTTTTTACTGTTTGTTATTCCACGAAGTGCATTTGTACGTAAATTGGAAATCTATAAAATTGTATGAATTTCAATGTTGAATCTTCCCAATTATATCACTTTTTATATTTTAAATCTGCAATATTGATATATTCACTCAAAAAATTATCTTCTTGTTTCGAAAGGATGCTTTTTGATACGAATGAAAGAATCTTTTTGCAGAAAATATTCGCCCTTTGCGATACACTTCTCGTACTCTTGCAGCCAAATAATTCCGTTTGTGTAAAAAGG
>JAAAKG020188473.1:0-18281 GCA_010014905.2 Druon quercuslanigerum | reverse complement strand
CAAATTGTACAGGAAGGCCATGCCTAAGTCACATAATCATTTGTTTTTCAAAAGGAATAAGGCGACATGTATCATACCGATTTGAGGGGGGAAAAAATTGATAAAGATATGATTATTCAAATTTAAAAAAAAATGGAAAACTCGGACTGTAAAATTCCTGAATTGGGAAATTCACGAATGATAAAAATCCCGACAGTGTAACATACTACAGAATTGGAAAAATCTCGAAAGAAAATCGCCGAATTCTAAAATATTCGAACTAAAAAATTTAAAAATATAAGCAAATAATTTTTTTGTATCAAAATTAATTTTACCAAAAATACAATAATCAAATATTTGTATCAAAAAGAAAATAACTTTTAATGTTTGAAGATTCTATAATAACTGTTTAAATTTAAAATAACAATGATCGAAAAAAATAGTTCTAGATAAAATTTTCTTGAAATTATTGCTATTTTATATTAAAAAGGCGAATAAGAAATTTTTACTCAAAAAAGCAAGATGCAAAAATTATAAGACCGAATTTATTTCAAATTGTACAGGAAGGCCATGCCTAAGTCACATAATCATTTGTTTTTCAAAAGGAATAAGGCGACATGTATCATACTGATCTGAGGAAAAAAACTTGACAAAGATCTGATTATTCAAAATTAAAAAAAAAATGGAAAACTCGGATTGTAAAATTCCTGAATTGGGAAAATCCCGACAGTGTATAATATTACACAATTTGAAAAATCCCGAAAGAAAATCGCCGAATTCTAAAATATTCGAAGAAAATACTTAAGAATATAAGCAAATAATTTTTTTATCAAAATTAATTTAACAAAAATACAATAATCAAATATTTGTATCAAAAAGAAAATTATTTTGAATGCTTAAAGATTCTAAAATTATTGTTTAAATTTAAAATAACAATAATAGAAAAAAAATAGTTCTGGATGAAAATTTCTTGAAATTATTGTTATTTTATATTAAAAAGGCGAATAAGAAATTTTTACTCAAAAAAGCAAGATCCAAAAATTATAAGACCGAATTTATTTCAAATTGGACAGGAAGGCCATGCCTAAGTAACAGAATCATTTGTCACAATCATTTGTTTTTCAAAAGGAATAAGGCGACACGTATCATACTGATTTAAGAAAAAAAAACTTGAAAAAGATCTGATCATTCAAATTTAAAAAAAAATGGAAAACTCGGACTGTAGAATTCGTGAATTAGCAAATTGCCGGATGGTAAAATTCCCTACATTGTATAATATTACAGAATTTGAAAAATCCCGAAAGAAAATCGCCGGATTCTAGAATATTCGAACTGAAAAACTTAAGAATATAAGCAAATAATTTTTTGTTATCAAAATTAATTTACCGAAAATACAATAAAATATTTGCATCAAAAAGAAAATTATTTTTAATGTTTAAAGATTATAAAATTATTTTTTAAATTTAAAATAACAATAATCGAAAAAAATAGTTCTGGATGAAATTTTCTTGAAATTATTATTATTTTATATTGAAAATATAAAAAGTTAGCGTTTCTTTATATGGGCTTTAGGGTCTAGTAATAAAAAACTGTGTTTTCTAATTAGACGTTTCGACTCCTGTGGGAGTCCTCTTCAGTGAATTATTTCTTAACAAAACAGAAAATCACATTTTCTGTAATATGCTTTCGATACAAATGTCAGTGACGAAAAATATATAATTGAATCAATTAAATTCTAATTCTGAATCTTTTTGTGGTATAATTGTTTTTTGTTAGTTCTATATATAATAAGTTCTCTAATATTCATAAAAATGAAGAATATGAAAATTGAAGAATTATATAATATAAAAAGATGATGAATAATTTGAAAACTGGTTTAAAAACCAGAATTTGATCATCCATCATTTCTATACTCACGTCAGTCTTTTTAATGAATATCTTTATAGAGAAATTATGGATAACCGAAAGGTGTTTTTTAAACCAGTTTTTAGAATTATTCGTCATATTTTTACATTATATGATTCTTTAATTAGTTAATTTATGTTTTATTGTGAATTACTTCCAATCATTCAGAAACAATTAGAATTAATTGTATATAATTTTTTTCTGTGAATATTAGAAAACATATTGTATTTCGAAAGAAAATTATACCACAAAAAGATTCACAATTAGAATTTAATTGATTCAATTATATATTTTTCGACACTGCCATTTGCATCGAAAGCATGTTACAGAAAATTTAAATTTTCGTTTTGTTTAGAAATAAATCACAGAAGAGGACCCTAAAGAGCATGCAAAGAAACGCCAATTTATTTTATTATTATTATTATTATTAATTAAATTTTTGTTAAAAATGCGGCATTTTAGAATCTAATGCAGTCATTGCTTAAAAAGTTTAGTAAAAAATATTAATAATATTTTTAATTTTTCCTTATATCAGCATCATGTACTAAAATAACTTTCTCAAAAAGAAAAGATATTTCCGCCTTACATATAATGGGAAAATCACAGGGGAAATCAATAGGGTTGCCCAACTTTTTTTTATTTTTCCTGCATATCGCTCCCAGAATTGTACAAATCCACAAAAAAAAGAAGTGCATTTTTTGTTGCGAAAAAAATGATACTTAGAGATTCTGTAAGCCACCTGAAGTTTAACACGTATTTTCCATAAGAAAAAAGATGTTTTTGTAAATATTCTTCAGAATCGTCAACATTAGATGAGTCGCGAAATATGATTTTTTTGCGTTTTTTTTTTAATACAAATATTTCCTAATACATAAAATACTACTTGATACTCATAATTAGATTGTTTACTTACATTGCTTAAACAGTTTATTATTATTTATAAAAATAGACTCTTGTAATAATGCTAAAAAGTTGCAGTTTTTTGCTAAAATTTTTGACTTTCGTTCCATGTTTCAATTGGAGGGCGGAGTTAATTAATTAAAGTTAACAAACATAATGGACTAAACAATTTATTATTATTTTTAATAATATTATCCTCGAATAAGGTTAGGACGTTGCGCTTTTGTCCTGAAATTTTTCACTTTTTGTAAACATTTCACTTAGAGCAAGGTGATAATTAATGAAGTTTAACAAAACTAATGGTCTAAAAAAATTATAATTTTTTATAACTATTTGCTGCTATATTAACGCTAGTTAGCTGAGATTTTTTTGTTCCCTTTTTCTTCAATTTTTACTCAGGGAGATAATAATTACTGAAATTTAATAAACATAATTGTTTAAACAATTTACTCATGTTTATAAATATCTTCTCTTAGACTAATGCTGAAAAGTTGCGGAATTTTTTAAAAATTTGAGCTTTTCTTTAATTTTTTATTAAGGAAAAAATCATAAATATGAATTTTTATTTAAACGGACACGCTTTTAGTAACTACTTCAAGGTCAATTACATTAATTATGTTCCTTATAGCAAATTTCAAAAAATTTTCAAATATCTGTTTTATGTCCGAAAAATATATTCATAAAAATGAGAGATATTGTTTAAAAAACTATTCTCTCTATTCTTTATTTAATATTGGTTTATTACTAAAAACCAAAACAAAATTAAAAAACTTTTTAAAATAATTAATTCTTTAGACAATTATTTATGTTTGTTAGCTTGAATTAATTATTGCATCAATAATTTCTACAAAATAGTTATAAACAACAATAATTTGTTAGGACAATTATTCTTATTAAATTTCAATCATTTTTACCTCGCTTTAATTAAAAAGTAGACGAAAATTTTAATATTTCAGAAAAAACACAATTTTCTAGCATTTTTGAAATATAATATTATTAAAAATGATAATAAATTGTTTAAAAAAGTATGTTTGTTAACTTAAATTAATTATTACTTCGTCTTAAATGAAAAGTAGACAAACAGTTGAATATTTCACAAAAAACCACAACTTTCTAGGATTATTATCATCCAAAGAGAATTTTATTAAAAATAATAATAAATTGTTAAAACAATTATGTATTTTATATTTAATTGATTATTGTTCCACTCTACCCCAAAAGTCGAAAATAAGATGTAAAATGGAAAAAACCGTGATTTTCTTACTCTATTCTAAGAGAAAATGGCGCAAAAACGCGTAAAACACCATTTTTACCAATGAAGTTTTTTCAGGACCCCATAAAACAGACTTACGGGAGTCATAATTAAAAATTAATTATTCAGTTGTATTTTATAGCTAATTGTGAAGAGAAATTTTGAGCTTAAACTTAATCTAGCTGATATTGACGATTCTGAATAAAAATTTACAAATTAATAAAAACGTATTTATTTTGTATGGAATTAAAACAATTTTGGGGACGACATGGATGAAAATTCGAGACTAAATAAATTTCCCAGTCATTTTTGGATCATCCTAGGGGCCACTGAATCAGGTAATTGGGACATTCAGTAAAGTCTTACTAAGAATTTTACAAAATTTTTAGAAGAAAGATCTATCCAATCACTTCGAATATCATAAATTTCATATTTAAAAGAAGTTCAATATCAGTTTTTGAATGCTAAATTCAATTTTCTTAATTTTTCAATCACGAAATAATTTAGTTTACAATGAACAAGTTTAAAATCTTTGAATCTAAACATTTTACACTCACGATTTTCAATTTTAAGCGTGCAATTTTATTTAAAAAAATTTTGAAATATGAAGAAACTAAAATTTTTTGTAGAAGGCATTTTAAGTTGATCAGCTGTAAATATAAATTAATTCATGATTTTAAAAATCGAACTGTAGTACGAGTTTTAAAAATTGAACAATAATTATTTTTATAAGGCGATTCTGAAACTGCTAAAAAAACGATTTAAACATTTGACAGATTATGCTAATATATAAAATACTAAGTCAAGGAATATTATGAATTTATTTTTTTACGAAAATTTCCAAGCAATTGTTGTATTAAAAGCATATATTCAGAAAAATCAATATTCTCTTATTGTGATAATAGGGATTTAAAACATAATTAAGTATCAGAAAAAATATTAAAAATTTATGTTAAAAATTAGCAATTTAAGAGACTTATGTTTGAAAAAATAATAACATGTTTCAAACATGCTTTTGATTATTTCTCCTAATTAATCATTAATTAGCATTTATTATAAAAAGTTTATCGTATATACGATTCTATGAATGTTTAAAATAACATTAACGTTTGCCACAATCTAGGTTGTTTTTACAGTAGAAATGAAGATATGCACTCAAGATTTATCACTATAAGACTATTTCCATCTACACTGGAACATAAATTCTTCATTTAACATAATTTATGATTCATTTATGTCACAATGGACATATTAAACGAGAATTTAACGCGAAATTAAAATATGCCAGCATGAGTTGATGTAAGGAGAGAAAACCTGTTTTAATTCGATAACAAATATAAATTATTATTAAACAATTAGAAAATGTTTCTTTAATTTTGTTTTTGA
Organism: Druon quercuslanigerum; assembly: GCA_010014905.2. NCBI lineage: Eukaryota > Metazoa > Arthropoda > Insecta > Hymenoptera > Cynipidae > Druon > Druon quercuslanigerum. The sequence goes on along the minus strand of JAAAKG020188473.1, from coordinate 12,859 downwards.
TGAATCAAAATTACATTCCCATATCTGGAATTTTATGAGACTAATAAATTGCATTTCGAGTTTTCGTTTAATGATAGAAGAAAATAAAAATCTGACAATTAAAACTAAAGTACCGAAATGAATACGAGTGTTGAGTAACGTAACATACTTTCAATTACGCGTACGTATCATTAATACCTGATCATTGGCCTAATTATCTTCTTTCATAATATAATGGGCGAATGTGCACTCCCTTCCTGTAGATTATTATTTTCAATCATACATTAAGTACTAATAGAAAATCATTTTTTAATCTTTACTCATGTAGGCAAAATAGGCAAAAAAATAAAATAAAATAAAAACAGCTTTTACTTTGTACGGTAAGTATGTACAAGTAAAAAGTCGCCTAGGTTTTTACAAATTATTACACTGAGGAAAAAATGCTCGTAAAACTGAATTTTTGCAGAATTTTTTCACAGCATATTATAAAAGGAAAACCGGCGAAGGCCTATCTTAAAATTCCCGTACAATTCCGACAGGAGTTTTTAAAAATCTCGTACAAATTGTAATAAAAAATGTATTTTTAATAAAAGTGTTTTTTGTGATAATTTATTGCGGTTTTCTAACCAAATTAATTTATTTAAATTTCAAAAAGTTACATATAATTTATATATAGTGGACAAAACAGTAATATTTTTTGTTTGTCTCACATAGAAAAATTCATGAAACAAATAAAAAATATCACTGCCTTATCCACTATTAACTGAAATCTTGAACGAGAAACACGAGATCCTTTTCTGATACATAAGGAGGACATTATGCTCATTAAAATTCGCTAAAAATTTGATATCTATAGAAAATAAATAATGTAAAAGCAGGAATTTTCTTAAATACTGATTTATGTGTTTAAGAAAATATATATTTATTTAACTGGGTTTAAGCAATATTTTAGAGTTCAAAATATGAAAGAATCAAAACGGAGAGCAAGCGGTTTTTCTACCTAGTTCTTTTGTGGATTTTTAAATTATATATTTTCTAACAAACTTTAAAAACTATTTCAAACTTCGAATGAAAAAAAAAAAATAGAAAAAAAGTTAAAGAGTTGAAAATATAAAAACGCTATTTATCTATTTTTCATTCTTTCGACTAGAAAAACTAGAAAAAATGATTCAGAACTCTAAAAAAATAGCTATGTTGAAAACATGTTTACGAGCGTCCTCATATTAAGTGACGCTTTTTTATTGATTTTTGACTCAATAGTTATCATTTGCTTTCGGTCCGGAATTAATCTCGGTTTATTCAAAATTTAACAATTTTATTAAAAAATCCTTTCATTTTTGTTTGGATATTAATATTATAACTCAAAGATTAACTATTCTACTTTTTTTTTGAAAATCGATCTTTTTTAGTTCAAAATTTTTTAGTAGCAATATTCATGCATTTCGTCGATTATTCATCTTTTTTGTACAAAATTATTCTTCTTGATTAAAAAATCGACTTTTTGAATGAAAATTCAACGATGTGGTTGAATGTTGAAATCCTTTCTTGGAAATTCATTTTTTTATGCGGATTCACCATTTTAGATTTAAAAAAACATTTCTTTGGTTGCAAATTTGACTATTTTGCTAAGAATTCTTTTTTTTTTAGAATTATTTCTCTTCACTGAAAATGTAAAAATTTCATTTTTAGTTCATCATCAATATTTTAAATTGAAAATGGACATTTTCTGGTTGAAAATTCATTTATTTTATTGAAAAATCTTCTTTATTGATAGAAAATTAATCCTTTTGGTTGAAAATGCTACTGCTTGATTAAAAATTAATCTGCTTTGGTTAAAGATTCATTTATTTTGTTAGAAATTAATCTTTTTGTTTGAACTTAACTGTTTTTGATTTGTAATTAAAATATATTTTGTTGTCGAAATATCAACTATTACCTGCTGTATTAAGAATAAATTTTTTTAAATTGAAAAATAAACCTACTTGGTAAAGAATGCATTTTTTTGTTGATGATTCATCATTTTAGTTAAAAATTCAACTATTTGGTAGTAATATAAATTTTTTATGGAAAATTGGACTGTTTTGTAGAAAATTCGTCTTTAAGCTTAAAAATTCAACAATTTGGTGGAGAAAGTAAACTATGCGATTGAGAATTCAACTGCTGGGTATAAAATTGAACTATTTTGTTGCAAAACTTTTTGCTGTTTAAAAACTAATTTTTTATCTGAAAATGTCACTATTCCATTTATTGTTGAACATTTTTCCTTTTAAAGTTGACTATTCAACTAATTGGTAGAAGATTAATGTATTGTATTAAAATCTCGTCTATTTGGTAAGAAAATTAATATTTTTTGTTCAAAATGCGTCTGTTTTAGTTCAATTCAACGAGTTCATAATTCGTTTTTATTTTGTTTACAAATTAGTTTTTTAAATTGAAAATTTACCGATTCCATTTTAGGCTGAAAATATATTATTTATAGGTTGAAAACTCAACTATTTTGTAGAAAATTCATGTATTTTGCCAAAAATTTGTCCTTTTCGATAGAAAATTAATCTTGTTTGTTGAAAAATCATCTGTTCGGTTGACGATTCAACTATGCTAGGAAAAATTAACCTTTTTTAGTATGAAATGCAACAATTTGGTCGAAAATTCTTCTTTCTTGATTGAAAGTTACCTTTCCTGTTGCAAATTCATCTTTTTTTATTCAAAAATTTAACTGATTTATGAAAAATTCTACTTTTTAGTTTACAAACTTGAATCTCTTGCTAAAACTTCGTCTTTTTGGGGTAAAAATGAATCTTTTTTGATAAACATGCATTATTTCGATTAAGGATTCAACTTTTTTTAAATTCATTTTTATTCTTGTTGAAAATTAGTTTTATGAACTGAAAATTTAACAATTCCATTTTTTGTTGATCATTTTTCCTTTTTATGTTGAATCTTTAACTAATTGGTAGAAAATTAGTGTATTTTTTTGAAAATTCGGCTACTGGGGAAGAAATATAACCTTTTTTGTTAAAAATTCATCTTGTCTAATTGAAAATTAACTTTCTTGTTGAAAATTATTTTTTTCTGATTTAAAAGTCAAATTTTTTCTCAAAAATTCGTCTTTTTAGCTTGAAAACTTAACTATTTTGATAAAAATTCGTCTATCTGGATATAAAATTAACTATTACATTACATTTTTCGCTGAAAAATTATATTTTTTGTTGAAAATTCAACTATTTGGTAAAAAATTAATATTTATAGTTTGAAAATTCAGCTATGTGGTAGAAAATTCAACAATTTTTTTTATAATTTGTCTTTTTGGATTTAAAATTCATCTATAATTGTAGAAAAGTCATCTTTCTTGACTGAATTTTTCTTTATATATACACACACCTGTATTTTAAAAATTACCTGCATTTACATTTTTGGTCTATAGACATATCAATTTTTTTTGCGGATTTTTTATCAGCAAATGTCCTCAACATAACAAAAACGTCTATTATGGTGCACTGTATACTATCTATATTCCTAAAACAATAAAAAATATTGACATTATTACAAATAAATATAATTATTATAAAAATTGTCAAACTTATATTATACCCGAGTTGGTACAAAATCCCAATTTCCCTGGTAATCCCCAATCATTTTTAAATTCCCTAACTTTCCAGAATCCTTTATTTTTCAAGGGTTCAAAAAAATAGATTATACCCCACATAAATTCATAAAAAAAGCTTTGTAATTTTTTACAAATCTGTGAGTCATACAGAATTTTATAAACTTCAAACTAAGATATTCCCTGATATTCCCTGTTAATTTTTTAATTTTCTGACTTCCAAAATTATCATTCTGAATCGCTTAAATATTCCCAAGCCATTTAATAGAATTTGGTAAAAAATTGAGTGAAAATACGACTAAAACAACAAAGAAAGTTTAAATCTTGCTCCGTGTATGAAATATTTAAAAAATCTTAGTTTAAAAATAAATTCCCGCACATTTCTCTTACATTTTGCGCGTTAATAAAATTTTAGTACAGTTCCTGCGTTTCCCACACTCTAATGCACATTATTAGTAATTATTAGTGTTTATTATTAACTTACTTGACTTAATAGAACTGTCCATTTTGCCCATTTCTCCATACAAGATTACAGCCAACCAAGAAAGGGCCATTAGCCATACAGTAATTAAAACAGCAGCAATCCATAGTGAGACCACTCTTATCTGGGAACGCTTGCAACCACAGAAACTGCCTTGTTTCACCTTGACTGCATTACTGGAACGGTGTCGTCTAAAAAATTTAGAATTTAAAAAAATTGTACAGAATTCCTGAAAATAAAACCAAGAATCCAACGACTTTTGGGCAACCACCATAAAAGGCTCCTATTGTAAAAGAGACAAAAAAATCATAAAAAAATCTCTGGACAAAAATAAAAAAGAAAAATTCTCATTTTTTGCCCTCTTTTCTATTTTTGTACAGAGATTTTTTCTGAAGGGATATTTTTCTTGATTTTGTTTTTACTTTTTTCTAGAGATTTTTTTCTGATTTTTTTTAGGAAGGGTGTTTTTTCAAATTACAGCAGGATCATTTTTATTTTTGTCCAGAGATTTGTTTTAGGATTTTTTTTAAGGGAGTCTCTTTTTTTAAATTAAATTAATTAAAATGAATGAATTAAATAAAAAGTTTAACCTTCAACCAAAAACAATTGAATTTTGAACCAGAAATGTTGAATGATCGATAAAAAAACTTCGGAAACAAAACCGAAAAACTAATTTACAATAAAAAATTATGAACGTTCCACACAAAAAGAATGCTTTAGAAAACAGTTGACTTTGACACCCAAAAAAAAAAAACAAAACAGATGATTCTTCATTGTGAAAGATTAATTTTCAACCAGATACTTAATCTTTTAAGCAAAATAGACAATTTTTTAACAAAATGGTTAAATTTTCAAGCCAGACAGGCCAATTTTTCCAGAAGACAATTAAGATTCAAACAAAAAAGTTCATTTTCAATTAAGAAACAAAACAGATAAAATTTCAATAAAATCGTAAAATTTTTAAACAAATAGTAAAACTTTTAACTAAAAGAGAATAATTGTAAAACAAGAATTTAAAAGTAGACTTTTAAACCAAAAAAGACAAACTTTAAACCAAATAATTGAATCTTCAACCAACCCATTAATGTTGACCCAAAAAGTTCTATTTTAACAAAAAAGAGGTAATTTCTACAAGATAAGACCTGAGAATGAGTTTCAATAAGAGTTGAATTTTCAAGAAAATAATTACATTTTAAACAAAATAAATGGATCATCAACTAAATATATGAAACTTTATTCGAAAAAGAGGATTTTTTTTTTAGACGAAATTTGAATTATCAACAAAAAAATTCATTCCCATCCAAGAAAGATGACTACCAAAAAAAGACGAATTTTTCATCCGAGAAGACAAAAAAAAGTTGAATAAAACAGATTAATTTGCGTCTAAAAAATACGACTTTTGAAATAAATATTTAAATTTTCAGAAAAAAGAAAGAAATTTTCCACAAATCAGTAAAAATTGTAACCAAACAGTTGAAGTTGTAGTCTAAAAATATGTTTTCCTACAAAATGGTCAAATTTGTAAAGAAATAGTTTAATTTTTAGGTCGCAAAGGCATTAAAATTAAAAAAAATATTTTCAACAAAGAAAGACGACTTTTCTATCAAGAAATATAAATTTTCAATTTAAAAGGACGAATTCTTCATCCAAGAAGACCAATTTTCAACAAAAGAGGTTAATATATGACCAAAAATATAACTGTTGAAACAAATAGTTGAATTTTTAGAAAAATAATTCTATTTACAACCAAATAGCAGAAATTTTAACCAAATAGTGGAATTTTCAAGCAAAAAAACCAACAACTTTTTCAGAAGAAATTTAAATTTTCAACAAAAAAGTTAATTTATAACCAAGAATGACCAAAGATGACTTCTCAATACAAAAGGACGAATTTTCTATTTAAAAAAGACGAATGTTAAAAAAACAGGTGAATTTTGGATTTAAAAAGTTGAAACGTTCATAAAGTAGACACATTTCTACCAAAAAAGTAATTTTTTTACCAAAATAGTTGAATTTTTAAACAAATAGTAAAACTTTCAGATCACAAAAATTAATTTAAAGGAAATGGTCGACTTTTCAAACAAAAATGATGGGTTTCCGATTAAAGAGGGCGAATTTTCTACCCAAAAAGGCGAATATTCAATAAGGCAGTTGAATTTTGGACCAAAAAAGTTCACTTTTGCACAAAGTAGTGTAACTTGCTATAAAATAAGTAAATTGGCATCAAAAACGTTACATTTTTAACCCAATATTTAAACTTTCAACCTAAAAAAATAGATATTCATCCAAATGATAGAATTTTCAAAAAAAAAATATTAAATTTTAATCAAAATAGTTGCATTTCCAAACAAACAGTTGAGTTTTCAATCCAAAAAGACGAACTTTGCAGAAGGCAGTGAATTTTCATTCATGAAAGTCGTGTTTTCAACCAGAAAGTTTATTTTCAACCTAGACAGATGACTTTTATACCAAAAACAGTTGAATTTTCGACCAAACAAGATGACTTTATTAGAAAAAATTTGAGTTTTTAACTCAAAATTGTCCATTGATCGTCTAATTTTTCAGGCTTTACCCTTTAAATTAAAAATTGCCCTTTTTCAAATAATGCTAATCAAGAGTTATTCAATCATAAGGAAAAGTAAAATGTTAATAGAATTTAATGACCATGAAGTTTACCTTTTGACCTTTTTCTTTCTTTGCGGTGTAAAGACCAAATCCGAAATATCAGAATCACTTTCAGACAGCAAATCCAGAAGGTTTAAAGTCTCCTTATTATTAATATTTTCCATTTTTTCTTCAAACATGGGGATATGTTACTAAAAGTTTTCAAAATTGATCAAAACCAAAAACCTGACCACCGTAACAATAACATAACCTCATTCCACATGGTAAAACCCGAACTGATAGCACAATTAACCATAATAACACTTGACATTAATTTATCTCGATAATCAAAAATCAGCAGAAGAAGTATTTGTTTGTTCCAATTTCATTTTTTAGCTGAAACTCTTTTACAATAGAGTTTACATTTTTTGGAACAAAAAAAGAGGCTATCACCGCACTGACATTAGACTTTAGAAGGTAGTGACATCTGTGACACAATGTTGAAAGTTGAAGTGTTCAAAGGGATACATATCTTCCCTCTACGACATTACCGACCTTACTTTTTCAGTCTACTCAATTTCCTTTGAACTTAAAAAAATTTGTTTGTAAATAAAATATCAGACTGAAACATTGAAAACCGCATTAGAATACCATAAAGCCTAAATAACCACGTTTTTGAAAAGTCGAAAATTCAAATTTTGGTAGCACAAAAAATAATGAAAAATAAAAATTGAAATAAAATAAATAACAATCTTTTAATGTTAGAAATATTTAGAAATGTATTATGTGTGGATTATTAATTTTCAATGCTGTTGATAATATAATAATCTAAAAACATTGGTTAGAATCAAAAAAAAAAAAAAAAAAAAAAAAAAAAAAAAAAAAAAAAAAACGAAAGAAAAAATGAATCAACTTGAATTATACAGTTTGAAAAGATCTAAACATTTGTTATTAATCACTTTTTGATAGGACACCTGGTTTTCATTTTATTCGTAAAAAACAACATTTAAAATAAAATAAAAACTTACGGACAAACAACAAAAGCTAAGGACAAAAAAATAAGGCGAAATTTGTTTACCCAAAAAGAGCTACCAAATTTTTATTAAAATTATTTTTTTATAGGATGTGCAACGGTAAAAAGTTTAAAAAAGTAAAGGACATAAAACGCCTGTTGACTACTACTTACAGATGATGCGCTTGAAGTGTTGCAGTCAACAGGCGTTCAAAAATTCAACTTGCGATTTTTGATGATAACCCCCCCCCCCCCCCCTATTATGTTCGTTTTCTTAAAAAGGAAATTCCGTAACTTTTTTTCAACGTTAACCCGTGCCCACGGGCTTTTAAAATTAATATGGGGTTTTAAATGGAAAAAGCTCGATTTTCAAAAAAAAAAAAATTGAAAAAATAGAAGCTCTTGTTATAATTTTTTTTTAAATTAAAATATTGTCCCACCCAATAGCTTTTAATTTTGTCTGCTCTAATTAAAGTATAGTGTTTTTATAAATCACCCCCATAGAAAATAAGAAATTATTTTCAGTTGGCACATTTTAATTATCTACTGGGATGATTAGAAAAAAAACAATATACTTTACTTAAAGCAGTTGATTTTAATTTTTTAAACAAATTATTATTGTTTAAGCAATATAGGGTATATGTTATGAGATAAGGAAATACTGAATATTAGGCGACATAGTGTGAGAGATTCGAAAAAATTAGACTTTTCAATAATATCTTAACCAACAAATATTACTTTTAGCATTCGTTTAAGCAATATAGGGTATATGTTCTGAGATAAGGAAATACTGAATATTAGGCGACATAGTGTGAGAGATTCGAAAAAATTAGACTTTTCAATAATATCTTAACCAACAAATATTACTTTTAGCATTCGTTAATTGTGTAATGAATTGCAGAAAAGAATAACGTTTTACGATTTACAGAGAAAACATTGTTTAAACAGATAAAAAATTGTTTAAACAAATAAAAATTGTTTAAAAAATTTTTGAATATCTTTTAGAAGAATATTGCTCTCAACATCTGCTAATTGCGTCATTATTTCCAGAAAATAATAATTTTTCACGCTTTACAAGGGGAATAAATTGTTTAAACGAATCAAAATTGTTTAAGTAATTACCAACGATCCTTCAAAAATATATTGCTTTCAACATTCTTTAATTGTGCCATTATTTTCATTAAATATTAAATATTATGGAATAACGAATCAAGTTGCAGTTTAATTTTTAATGACAATTTTGTATAAGGATGCGCATTTTGTTAATTATATAAATCATACAATGAAAATACTTTTCTCTAAATATCAATGCTAATTATTATTATTATTATTACTATATATAATACTAATGCAAATTATTGTTATTATTATTACTATATATAATAATAATTATTTGCATTGACATTTAGAGAAAAGTATTTTCATTGTCTGATTGATATAATTAACAAAATTTGCATCCTGAGAAGAAATGGTCATTAAAAATTATATTGTAATTTGATTCGTGTTTCCATAAATTTAATTTGTTTATTTTTAATGTTATTTTTTCGATTCATGTTACAAAGCACTTTCTAGCGTAAGATGGTTCTAAGAACATTTTTATATATAATTTGTGCGATAAATTTTTTTAAATAATATGTGATTGATTCTTTTTCCAAAAAGTTATTTTTTTAAAATTCAAGAATTGTCATAACTTATATTTATTGAAAAGCTAGATTTTTCAGGGTAGCTGAGAATAAAAATAAGTGCAAAATATGGAACAAATATTAAATATATATATATATATATTAAATATAATATTAAAGTTATCATGATTAATAAAATATTTTACATTAATTTGTAATATCTAAAAAAGCAGTGCCAGTCTAAGATACAAAAATAAATATAATATTGATTTGATATAATAGTACTGAACGTAAAGGAGAAGAGTTCGGATTTTGAAAAAATTCGAATGCGACGCACGAGATACGCGATTAGAATGTGTTCATTAAAGCGCATGAGGTTTAACAAAAAAGAATTCACAATCAGCAAATTACAGCCGTTGATGCTTTGACCTGTAATTTTAAAAGGACTGCACACAAATGCAAAGCCAGACGCGCGCTTAGCTCGTGATGAGAGTATGCCCACAGAGCGAGCAAATTTAAAAAAATATTTTAATAACGTTTTTTACGTATAAAATAAAACATATGTGTCCTGTATAACAGTGATTGAAAACAAATTTGTTGATCTTTTTATTATGTAAAATTTGAGTTTATTCATTTTTTGTTGTATCTTCCATAGTTGGGTCGTTAAATCGATTTTTTATTTTTTAATATTTATTGCGCGATTAAAAATTGAATTTTCGACTTTTCGAAAAAATTAAAAAAGTTTTTAATATAATTTTGTAGAGCTTTCAAAAAGAAATTTTTTTTATATCTTAGTCTAACTAATATATCTGATAATTTTCTTTTCGTTGCAAAAAGTCATTATGATAAATTGTTTGAGTTTTCGTGGACTATAAAGAGCCGTACATAGAATTTTGTAAATCATTAAAAATGGGTTTGGAAATTTTGAAAATGTTCTCACTTTTTGAATTTTCATCCAAAATAGCTGGTTAACGAATTTTTGTTGTCTTCTTAGATTTTAATAAAGTTTGCCAAAGCAGAATACCATCTGATCATTTTTAAAGTTTTAAACAAACAGACAGACAGACATACACATTCGTAAAAATCGTTTTTTCAGACTCCCGGGTTCTCAAAACGTGTAGGGATTTGATGAAAACCAAAAACCTCCAATTTCATATAAAACCAGTACCTTCTCATTAGGATGAGAATGTACAAATATAAAAAGTAAAACATTGTTTATAAAAATTACAATGTATACATAATTCATAAATAATTTATTAAAATAAAAATGTTCCAAAGCAATATTTAGAGATTCCTGGTAGGAATAAAATGAAACAATTTTTAATTAAAATATTTTTTTTATATTTCTATACATGAGAATATTTTCTTCAATTCCATAAATCATCTCGAAATGTTTTAAAGATTAAACATATTTAATTTTAACCCCTTTTGAAAATGCCCTTTATAATAAAATCAGTGTATTTTGAAGATTTTAAAATTATTGATAAAATTGAGAAAAATAGCCATAATATTAAATGTAAGAAAATTTCCAAGAGAATCTTATTTTTATTTCAATAGTTGAATAAAAGATATTCTTACAAATCTGTTTGTGCGAATTTTATGAAAAATATGCTAGTGAATTATTGTACAAATTTGTATTAAAACTTTCTTTTGTACAATTATAACTTGTGTAAAATTCATATGTTTGAATCAAACTTCCGCTAACAGAATATTTTAGTGAATATTTTTGTGAGCAAAACTTATAAAAGTTGAATCATAATTAAAATTCTTATTTGTAGTTCCAGTAAAATGCAGAAAACGCCAAATAACTCATTTTAAAGAAACGACTGAATATTCGATTATCTTTCTAAAGCAACCTGTCGATTTAAAAAAAAATTATTTTTAACTAGCATACTATTAACGCCATTACCTTATAAAAATTGCTACATGACAAAAATGTTGAATATTTATATCTGTTGTGACAAATGTTTAAACAAATATAATTTGTTTTAAATATTACAAAATGCGTTAAAAAATTATCAAAATTGGTCAATTGTGTAATTATTTTCTGAAAATATTAACTTTTCAAGATTTAACGAAAAAAATTATACAAAACATACATTTTTAAATATTAAAAAAAAATATGTTAAACAAAAAATTTAACTCCTAATATTCATAAACTCCAACATTTATGTGGAAAATAATAATTTTTCAGGATTGATAGGAGACAAACCTTTGTTTGAACAATTAATAATTATTTAAGCAAATAAAAACTGTTTAAAAATACTTGGCAAGTTATGTTTTATCGAATAGTAGTTATTTATACAAAAAAGAAGTTTTTAAAAGACTTTGATATCAATTTGACATTAAACTGCTATTTTCGATATTTTTGGGCATTTTTTTAGGCATTGGGGGCGGGAATATAAAAGTTATTGGGTAAAAAAATATTCGCTGATCATTTTTCAAGACGCGACTAAACTTCAATTTTTAAAAAGTTGATAGCAAAGGGTTTTTTCTCATTTTTTCAACTGAGATTTTCCTATTTAAAATAGCGTGTTAATTTCAAAGGTCTGGGGACACGAGTTAATATTGACCGATTGTAATGGATTATTTAACCTCCCTTATAAGGTCTTTAAGAATAGATTTACTTAATTGAATAATAAAATAAGGTATTTTTTCAATTTCATCAAGCGGAACTTTACAGGACTATTACTAGAAATAGTGAAATTAATAATATTGATACATTGTCTAGTGATAATTAGCAAACTCGTTTAATTGATCACAATTTTTTGAACCTGAATTATTTTTTAAATCAAATTTAAGCTCTGAGAAAATGCAGTAAAATTTGCCCACTATTTTTTGGATGTATTTCCCATATTTCAAGGTAAATTTAGCTCAAAATATGTCCAGAAATATTAACAAAATATTTTAGATGTTCAAAAATTAACTCAAAGCATACCAATTATATAAATAGCTGATGTTCTGCTATGTGCATCCTGTAAGCTATCATCTAAGTAATCGGATTTCTTAATATAGGATGAATAAATATATATTTAGAATAAACAAGGTATGAAATTAATACGTTAAGAAATAATAATTACTGTGAGAAAAACCTTTATTATCCCAAACTGTAAGGGCAAAACAAATGTTTTGTTATTTTGTACTTTTAAGCTTCTTGAGGCAAATTGAAATATTTTAAAATAATTTATTCGTGCAGGATACAAATAGATGAAATGAATAACATTATTTTTTATACATTTTGCTAAGAATCCAACTCAGACTTTTTTCAAAATATCTTTTTATATCGCTTCTGTTGCAGATACCATGAGTTAGGCATTGTGTGTTGTAATAAAACATGATAAAATTGTTCTTCTTTTAAAAATTCTCCTAAAAGATCAATGCATTCCTCGAGATCAGGAGGAAATTACTATACAGAATAATACTGACATCCATTCAAGGTAAAATTAGATTTTTTTGTGGCTTAGAATTTTGTTAAATAAAAATTATTGCTATTGGTCTAGTGGAAAATTTAACAACATTGGTAAATTAATTTTTAATTATTTACACAAAACCCATTT